>WAAG01082812.1:84331-119416 GCA_013390105.1 Tichodroma muraria
GGGTTTGGGCCTCCCCAAGCCAAAGAAGAGGACGGAACCGGTGCGGATCGCGGCGCCCGAGCTGCACAAGGGGGATGTGAGTATGGAACAAATCCCCTGCTCGAGCCCTTCGGGGGTGAAACCTCCCCCCGCGGGTCTCTTCCCTCGCTCTCTCACACCGAGGTACTGGGATCTATTGTTGTGTCATCCACGGGGAGATTTGTCCTGGCTGCCTGCCCTAATCCTAAAGCGCTTTGCAGAATTAAACTGATACAGAAACATCGGGATCCATACTGATCAGGTTTCATCCTCTCCCCACTGCTCATTTCCTCTGGGACAGCACTGTCATAGAATCATGGAATAGTTTGGGGTGGAAGGGACCTTAACGCTCATCTTGTTCCACTCCCCTGCCATGGGCAGGGACACCTACTATCCTAGGTTACTACAAGCCCCATCCAGCCTGGCCTTGGACACTTCCAGGGATCCAGGGGCAGACACAGCTTCTCTGGGCACCCTGTGCCAGGGCCTCCCTACCCTTACAAAAGAATTTTTCCTAATCTCATCTAAACCAGCACCTGGAATCCTGGAGTGGTTTGGGTTGGAAGAGACCCTTAAAACTCATCCTGTTCCACACTGCCAACAGGCAGGGACACCTTCCACTAGACCAGGTTGCCCCAGCCTGGCCTGTTGTCACGTGGAGGTGATGGTTGTGTCACTGGTTTTGGTGTGACAGGAGTGCCTGGGGCTGTAGGAAGATCTGAAATGGAAGCTTGGGGTCATTTCCATGGGGACAGGTGGCTCAAGGAAGGATTTATAAACAGTGTCCGTTAATAGTGGCCTGGCAGCACTTTGGGGCAGCCCAGATGAAGTCAGTGCTTTTGCTTTGCTGTAAGAGTCTGAGTGGGTCACGGAAGAGGGGGAGAGGACACAGGTTTCCCATCCCTTCCTGAACCACCCTGCTCCCGATAACCATCCCCGTCTGGCAAATTCCAGACCCAGAGCTCTGGAGGTTCAGCCTTTGGGACAGAGGGATATCCCAGTCCCCCACAGCCACTTCTCGCTTACCTCCTTTCAGCAGTGTGGTGTGATTCCAGACAGCTGGAATGAACAGGGATTTGTTCCTGCTTTACCCCTCTCTGTGCTCTGCTGTGTGGGCTCTGACCACATGTTCTGCAGGTTGTCAGTGTTGAGCAAATGAATGTTGAAGGGACAAAAAGTGCCTTAAACTGGAGCTGGTCTGAGCAGTTCCCACTTGGGATTCCTGGAGGTCCCTTGGTCTGTGGCTAATGTCCTCAGTTGTTCCCTCTTTCTCCTTAAAATCCCTCCCATCGCTGTAGTTCATCCCTTGGAGATGCTCCAGGACATTGCAGTGTCTCCTCTCTCCCAAACCAACATGTGGGTTTACAGTCACTCCCAACTCTCTGTCTTTCCCTGGTTTATGATTGGGAGCTAAACTGGCACAAGCCCTCAATCCCTGTTACCTCTTCCAAGTTCTCTGAGGAGCCATGAAATGATAAAGATACTTACAGCCTTTTCTGATGCCAACCAGGCTTTCCACTCAAATTTTAACTGGATATTTAGCAATTTCAGCATTATTTTGAACAATTCTCTGTATCCCTGCAGTGAATTTTACATTTTTTGTGTGGTTTGTGCTTCCCCTCCAGTAACTCTTCTTGTTGTCTGTCCCTCTGAAGGAGATCCCTGACCTGTTGCTCTGTACCTGCAGTTCTTCCCTCCCTTTGGGTTTATATTCCTGGGATTTATTAACATAACTTTTTTAGTTTAGCATCTCAGGTTGTGTTGAGCTCTGGTTTTCTCTCTCAGTCAGATTCAGAGGAAGATGAACCAGCAAAGAAAAAAAATACTCTTCAGGTAAATAACAAGAGCACTTGGTTAAACAGTTGTCACGGGAAAAAGTGTTTGACTTTGACCAGTCTTGGGCTTGGATTTGTGTAATCATCCACTCTGATCACCTCGTGGCTTTAGGGATATTCCTGGAATCCTGTGGGTTTTCAGGTCCTTTTTTTGGGCAATTTCACCAATTTAAGTCTTGGCAAAAGAGGCATTAATTTGGGAATTGGGCAGATATTTGCAAGTACCACATTTCCCTTCAAAATCCCCCTGTCCTTTTGTGCAGTGTATTCAGAGTGGCCAAGCGGTGGGAAACCCACAAGAAGTGTTGGAATTGGGGGGATAATTGGCAGCAAGTCAGGAGAAGTGAATAATCTCATTCTTTTCTTTCTGTGTTGCATTTGTCCTGCATGGATGTCACCAGGGACGCAGCGAGGGCTCCGGCTTGTCCGCTTTGCTTCCTCAGCCCAAAAATATGACAGTGAAAGAGACCAATCGGTTACTCCTGCCCTACGCGTTCTCCAGGAAAGCGGGAGAAAATGCCTCCGACTCCAAGCCTGCCAAGGCCCCAAGCTCCTCCTCCAAAGCCAAACCCGTGCCCAAGCCGGCCGTGCCCACAACTCCGTCCCCGTCGGCGATCAAAGCCGCGGCCAAGAGCGCGGCGCTGCAGGTAACCAAACAGATCACCCAGGAGGAGGAGGACAGCGACGAGGAGGTGCAGCCAGAGAACTACTTCTCCTTGTCCGACAGGAGTGAGCTGAGTGCCGCGGGCGCCGAGCCCTACCTGTACCCCGGCACGGGGGGGTCGGAGGACCCTCCGCCTGGGACAGAGCCGGAGCCCCAGTTCCAGGACGCGGCCGCTAACGCCCCTCTGGAGTTCAAGACGGGTGCGGGCTCCAGCGGAGTTCAGCACAGCTGGGCACCCAAAGCCGGCGAGGACTACGGCAGCCACCCCTATGGCCAGTTCCCCCCCGCCTACGGTGAGCCCGGCGGCTACTACCAGGTGGGTTCACTGGCCGGAGGTGAAGTGAGGGGCTCTGGACAGGTGCTTGAGTGAGTGGCTCAAGTTAGTTACTGGCTGCTGCTGGGAATCCAGCCTGTGTGAGATACCTGGGACACTGGGCAGGGAATCCAGCCTATGTGGGATACCTTGGACAGGGGAGGGCACAGGGAATCCAGCCTATGTGAGATACCTGGGAGACTGGGCAGGGAATCCAGCCTATGTGAGATAGCTGGGACACTGGGCAGGGAATCCAGCCTGTGTGAGCTGCCTGGGACACTGGGCAGGGAATCCAGCCTTTGTGAGATACCTGGGACACTGGGCAGGGAATCCAGTGTTTGTGAGATACCTGGGACACTGGGCAGGGAATCCAGCCTGTGTGAGATACCTGGGACACGGCAGGGAATCCAGCCCAAGCTATCTGGGACAGGGAACCACAGCACTGGGCACAAGGGGATTTGTACTGTGTGAGAGCTCCAGATGTTCTTTGCTGGACAGATGTTTGACAGCTGCACTCCTGTGGAAATGCCCTGGATGTGAGGGTGCAGAATCAGGGCTCACTGGAGCTCATGTCTGAGTCCAGGTTGTTTCTAGTAATTCACAGAATCCCAGACTGGTTTAGGTTTGAAGGGATCTTAAAGCCCATCCAGTCCCAGCCTCTGCCATGGGCAGAATCACCTTCTACTATCTCAGGTTGCTCCAAGCCCTGTCCAACCTGGTATTGAGCACTTCCAGGGATGGAGCAGCCACAGCTTCTCTGGGCAGCCTGTGCCAGGGTCTCACTGCCCTCACAGGGAAGAATTCCTTCCCAATATCCCATCTAACCCTGCTCTCTGGCAGTGGGAAGCCATTCCCCCTTGTCCTGTCACTCGAGACCTTTGTGAAAAGTCCCTTAAATCGTTTGTCAGTTTGTCCCTCTGGTGGAATAAGGCCACAGGGCAGCCACAGGCAGTGCCTTGGTGCCACTCCAGGATTGCTCTCATGACAAACTGGTTTCTGTTTCACTGCCAGGATTACTACCGCAGCGGGTACTACCCAGAGGTGGAACCGGCCCAGGCCCCACTGCAGGAGACAAGCGCTGACTCCTCCTTCATCGACGACGAAGCGGTTGGCACTTCATTGTCTGTCCCCCTGTGGAACTTGGCTTTGAGCTCTGCCACAGCACAGGGCCCGCTCGGCGGCCACGGTCCTGCCCCCCAGCACAGCCTGTGTTTCCAATGGCTTGGGCTGGGTGGTTTTTCTGGGGGGCCTTGTGCTATGTTGTGGACATGTGTGGAGTCCTTCCCACAGTCTGCTGGGCTCCTGCTCCAGCTGGGTCTGCAGGCCTGATGAGTACAGAATAGAATCAATTGTTGAGGTTGGAAGGGCCTCCGAGACCATTAGGTGCAACCATTCCCCAGCACTGCCAAGGCCACCACTAAACCATGTCCCCAAGTGCCACATCCGTATGGCTTTTAAATCCTTCTAGGGGTGGGGACTTCACCACTGCCCTGGGCAGCCTCTGCCAGGGCTGGACAACCCTCTGGGTGTAGAAATTTTCCCTATATCCAACCTAATCTTTCCCCGCCACAACTCGAGGCCATTTTCTCTTGTCCTGTCCCTTATTCCCTGGGAGCAGAGCCCAACCCTCTGCTGGCTGCCCCCTCCTGTCAGGGAGTTGTGCAGAGCCAGAAGGTCCCCCCTGAGCCCCCTTTTCTGCAGGCTAAGCCCCCTCAGCCTCCCCTGGTGCTGCAGCCCCTCCCCAGCTCTGTTTGCTTCTCTGGACATACTCCAGCTCCTCAATCTCTTTCTTGTCATGAGGGGTCCCAAACTGACCCAAGGACTGGAGGTGCCTCAGTAGTGCCAGCACAGGGGATGGGCACTGCCCTTGTCCTGTGGCCACACTGTGGCTCGTACAGACTGGGTGAATGTGTTGGCAGCAAAACTTGAGGTTCTTCTGTGGCTCTTAAAAGGAGAGACTCAGGAGTCCAAGGTTCTCCTGAGCAAGCCTGGAAGCAGGAGTAAATGCTGTTTTCTGCATAGGAAAATGAGATGATAACCGTCATGCTAAGTAGTTTTGGACACTCCGATGTACAGCAAGCCAAAATTCTCCAAAAGTTCAAAACCCTGTCTGGAAAACTGTTGCTGTGCTTTGTATCAGGTCAGTGTTGGGTATAATTCCAGCTCTTCTGTTCTTCCTTCAGTTCAAGCGTCTGCAAGGCAAGCGGAATCGTGGGAGGGAAGAGATCAACTTTGTGGACATCAAAGGTGACGACCAGCTGAGCGGGGCCCAGCAGTGGCTGACCAAATCCTTGACAGAGGAGAAGACCATGAAGTCATTCAGCAAGGTGGGGTGGAGGGTGAGGGCTGTGGTTGGAGCCTCTGCTCAGTGCCCAAATCGGCCCCAGCTGGGGCTGTGTTGGATGCTGGGCAGTCACCAGGGAAGGGAACAGGGACCTGCTAAATAATGATGTGAAAGACCAGTAGAGTTCCTCAGAACACAGTGGCATGTGGGTGGGAGGGCCAGCCAGGAAGTGTTTCAGCCCAAGGAATCTGCAGTTTAATAGGGAACAAATGCTGCTTGGGATGGCTGTGTGCAGGCCCTTGTCTTGGTTTGCTGTCCAGGGAAGCACCACTCCAGGTTGAACACTTCACCTCTTTCTGCTTTCCAGAAAAAAGGAGATCAGCCCACAGGACAGCAAAGGAGAAAACACCAGATCACGTACCTGATCCATCAGGTGAGTGGTCTCCGTGTGGTGTATGGGCTGATCAGGCAGAATTGCAGGGTTTGCTCTTGGCAACACAAGGCTGGGGTGGTGGAGCTGCTCCTCCAGCAGCTGGGGACCAGGGACTGTCCTCATGAACCCCCTGATTCCTGGTGAGACCCAGTGGGGCCAGAGGCGAGTCCTGGCCCTGAGGGGTCCCCGAGCTTTCAGCTTTGCTTTGCCCTTCCTGCTTGTTCCGAGGCCCTGGGATCCTGTGCTGGATTCTGCCCCAGGGTTGGCGAGCAGCTGCTGAGCCCGTCCCCACGAGAAGCTGCTTTTCAGCATGAATGAAATGCATGTGCATCCCGATTAATCCAGGCCTCTGTCAGGATGATTGTGCTAACTCCTGTAATGAGGCTTCTGGTTGAAGGGCTCTGTAATCCACATGAGCGGGGCTGGAGGAGGCTGGAATGCTGCTGAGTCACTGAAACACGGAGGGTGACAGCATCCTCTCTATCTCTGCAGGCCAAGGAGAGGGAACTGGAACTGAAAAACACATGGTCTGAAAACAAGCTCAGCAGACGGCAGACTCAAGCCAAATACGGATTCTGACACATCTGTCCTGCTTTTTGGCTGGCGCCCGGGTGACCTGCTGTGTGTGGTGTCTCCTGGCCTCCGGGAGATCAGCCAGGCCCCAGGACGGGGCTGCTCGGTGGGAGGGAGGACGCTGCGCTCCCTGGCCTGGCAGGATGAAGGGTCATTGCAAGCCAGTCCTGAAACTCCACCTGCAATCCTTCCCCTCCCTCCTCGTAAACGATAACGCGGAAGGTTCCGATCAGCCAAGGACGGTCCAAAGGCACCGCAGGGAATGTGCTGGGTGTGAGGCTCCAGCTCCTGTCCTGAGGGAACAGGCTGTGCCTCCTGGTGCCAGACCCTTCAGCTGAGGCTCAATAAACTCCCAATTCCCACTTTGCTCCTCTCTTGGACTTGCTGTGCATTGAGAGTGTCATTATCCTTTCTATAACATGGTGAGTTCCAAGAGCAAGGCTGGCTTTGGAATTTTTATTTTGTCCTTACCTTTAAGATGTCCTCACAGCTGTTTCCTCATGTCTGGGCCGCTCCAGCACTCCTCTCATGGCAATGATTTTGATATCCTGGTTTTTAAGTTGGTGTTTTTGCTCTGGGCTCTGCAGCCTGAGCTGTGCTGAGGGGACACCCCCCTGTGCCAGGGGAAACGCCACACGTGGAGGAGAGGTTCTCCTGCCTGGCACACTCAGGGCTTTGGGATACCCCGAGCCATGTGTGCATGTACATTGTCCTTCCTTTTTTCCCCCTCCTTCCTTCTCCCCCAATCCAAGGCCTACTGTCCTGCCCCAGGCTGTTCTCAGACTCATCAAACTGAGTATCCCAGTGTCCCATGTTTGGCTGGCTGGGAGTGAGCTCTGCAGTTTCCTCTGGGCAGACACAGAGGAGAGCTGCCAACTGTACTTTTTTTTTCCCAGCTTGTTTGTATCAGTTCTGTTTCAATTAAGTGTTGACTTTACCCTCCTGGTTGGGAAGAGGAAACTGCCCAGCCCTAACTTCTTCAAA
The DNA here is from genome assembly GCA_013390105.1 of Tichodroma muraria. Classification (NCBI taxonomy): domain Eukaryota; kingdom Metazoa; phylum Chordata; class Aves; order Passeriformes; family Sittidae; genus Tichodroma; species Tichodroma muraria. The sequence goes on from WAAG01082812.1 coordinate 91,436, forward strand.
TTAAACCTTTTTTTTTTAATTTAAGGAATTCTGTCAAGGTGATGCAATTGCAAATCCTGTGCAGCTTTTCTGGCCCAATCCGTGGATCCAAATCTCTGTGGCATCACTTTGTTGTCCATCAAAGTTTGTGATGCTGAAGGGAGCAGAGAGCTGGCCTGGTTATTTAATTTATATTCCCACCACTCGGTTTTATTTGTTGTAACCACAGCTCAAATGGCCAATATTTGTTATTCCAGTAAGAAGAACTCCCAAGAGGTGTTTTTTCTCCCATGTTACCTCTTAAAAACAGGCAACCCCCCATGACTGAAGTTTTTTCTTAGAACATTTTAAACTAATCTCATTTTTAGTTTAGCTCCCTGTATGTTTAGTACTTTGCAGAGCCTGTTTTGAGTATTTGAATGATCAGAATAAAGTTACTGTTGAATAATTTATTCATATCTTGTATGTACAGTGAAAGCCTCCCTGAAGTGATTTGGTAAAGGAATATACTTCTAAATGAACCCTCCCAGCCCTGTTTCCATCACAAGGGGCTCGAATCCTCAGCCAGGTACCCTCTTGGCCCAGGGAGTTTGCAGTGTGGAGCACAGCCTGTGTGGGGGCTGGAACTCCCAGGTTCCCCTTTCCATTTCTCGTTGGGGTAATGGCTCAGGTTTAGCACCAAGGGGAGTTCCAAGGGTTCATGTTCCACTTCAGCCTTCTGAGAGCAACAAAATTCAGGTTTGTGAAAAGTCAGAAGTGGATTTTCCCAGAGATAAAACAGCTACAATGCCCCAGCCCTCCTTTTCCCTCCGAGCCAGGGCTTTGGCCATCCTGCCTTCCTGCTCCTGTTGAGCTGTGAGCACCAGACACTGCCCAACACCACTGTGGCTCGGTGCTGTTCCAGGCAGGGTTTGTGCCCTCTGGGGCAGCCCTGGGACAGTGGTGTCATCCCAAGTTTTGTGGCTGAGGAAGCAGGCAGGGCTTGGAGTGTTGGCTCCAGGCTGGGGAGGTTCAGCATAGCCCTGGCTGAGGCATCACTCCAGTTTCTGGCAAATTTAGTATCCAACTGCATGCATCAACTGTGCCAAACTCATCCCTGTTTTTTCTGTAACGGCCTTTTTCTCCTCATTTTATTAACAGAAGTCTCTTGGAATGTGTGCAGGGGTAAGGTACCCCTGCTCCCCCCTCTGTGCTGTCCAACAAGGTTGGGAAGCCGAAAGAGCAGGGGCTCCCTGTGGAGCAGATTGGCATCACCAGCTGGGCCCAACGGCAGCCTTGGACTTCTCCTCCCAGGGCCAAGGGCTTCCTGCAGTGAGATGGAGGCTGAGGTTCCTCCTGCCTGGGAGCCGGGTCGTGTCCTGAGCCCACCTTTGCAGGTGGCTTAGGGGCAGTCCCCAGGCAGCTGCTCGTACACATTCTCGGCCATGGCCGTGGTTCGCTGGTCCCTGTGCGTGCTCCGGCTGTACATGGGGTCATCCAACTCCAGGGCAGGGTTCAGAATGGCCTAGGGAATTCTCAGGGAGAGGGTGGATTTGAGAGCCAGGAAGTAGCAGTTTCTCTTTCACCCTCCCAGCCCTTGGCTTTGCTCAGGCTGGGGACCCAGTTTTTGCAAGGACGTGGAGTGACAGGACACAGGGAATGGCTTCCCACTGCCAGAGGGGTTAGATGGGATATTGGGAAGGAATTCTTCCCTGTGAGGGTGGGGAGGCCCTGGCACAGGGTGCCCAGAGAAGCTGTGGCTGCCCCTGAATCCCTGGAAGTGTTCCAGGCCAGGCTGGACAGGGCTTGGAGCAACCTGGGGTAGTGGAAGGTGTCCCTGCCCATGGCAGGGGTTGGAACAGGATGGACTTCTTTCCAACCTGAACCAGTCCAGGTTTCCATGCTTCTCCCTGTGCTCCTGTTCTGGAGCAAATCCTGATCCCTCAGACTCTGGGAGGCCTCGCTCGTGTTGGGATTGAGCTCTAGAGCAATGACCTGCCTTGGGGACCCACCTCTGTGCCTGTGCTGGAAGCTCCTCCGTCCTTCCTGTCCATGCTGGGAGCTGCCGAGAGCTGCCTCCTCTTGCCGTCCTGGCTGGAAACGCTGCGGAAGAGCCGGCGGTGGGGCTGAGGTTTGGAGGGCAGCGTGGAGAAGGCGTTTTGGGATGACGTGGGGAGCTGAGCAGGCAGATCCTGCCGGGCCAGGGCCACCTCGGAGTAGATGTTCTCCTCGGGGCCGGCTCGGGGGCCCCAGCCCCGGGGGCTCCAGCCCCGGGCCATGGCGTAGAAGGGGATGGGTTCCACCGGGAGGGGCTCCTGGGCCTCGCAGCGGGTNCCGAGCCGCGCCCCGGGAGCTGGTCTTGGCGGGGAGCGACGGCGGGGCACTGGGAGCCTGGGGGAGCGATGGGACGGGACGGAGGTGAGTCCGTGGCGGATGTGGCCGCGTCCCCCCGCCTCGTGAGGCCCGTGGCTCCTGCCCTTGGGAAAGTGCCTCCATTCCCTCTGCCCTATTACCTCCCTGGCGGAGCCGCCCTCGGCTCTGGGGGACTCCGGGGACACAGGGCTGTACTCCGGGACCTTTGCCGGTGCTTCGCTCAGCGGGGAATGTGCAGCATCACTGCCAGCTGGGGGCTGTGTCCGTGCTCGGGGCTCGTCTTTCTGCAGGGAGAGCAGAGAGATGTCGGGATGGGTGCGTGCTCAGGGAAGACACAGCCAGGCTGTGGCCACGGGCTGGCTCCTTGCTCCTGGGAGCCAGGGTGGCTGCGGTTCCAACGCCGGCTTTCGTGATGCTTGGACTTCCCTTGGCTGTATTCCCCCGTTTGGGAAAATCAGCCCGTCCGTGCAGCCAGAGTGACTGCAGGGCTGCAGGGGCGCTCAGGGTCCGGGAGCTCACCCATCCGCACGGCAGGGGCACGGTGAGGAACTCGTGGTACGGCGTCACGGGGGCCGTGGCGTAGTGCAGCAGCAGCTCGGCCAGCTCGGCGTGGGCGCTGCGCTCCCCCAGGATCACGTATCGCCCGTCCGGCAGCTGGTCCAGGACAAAGTGCCGGCAGCGATCCCTGCCCCTGGTGGGAGAGGGGAGGGGATGGGATGGGCATAGTGGCCGGGAGGGGACCGAGCTCGTCGGCCCCTCCCTCGGACAGGGCTGGGTCCCTCACCTGTAGGAGAGGACGAAGCCGACGGTGCTCTCGCTGAAGCGGACCAGGAAGCAGCCCAGGGGTTGATCCTGCAGCAGCTCCTCTGCCTCCCTGTGGGAAGGGACACTGAGCCATTCAACCTCATCTCCTTCATGTGATCCAGGGGTCCAGCTCCCTGCTTAGGAAGCCAGGGGTGGGGACACTAACCCTGTTCCCTTCCTTGGCCATCCCTTCACCCACCTCCTGCTGATGAAGCCGTGGAACCACGTTGGGAGCTCCCCCTTGGGCCCCAGTCTCTGGGCTTGTGTCTGCTCAAACCACAGCCTCGTCTGGGCACGCAGGGCCACCCGCTCTGGCCATGGGTCCCCCTCAGGCAGGGACTGAGCTGGTGGAGGTGACCAGAAGCCCAGAGGAACCTGGAAGGAAGGGGAGAGCACCGGGAGCTCACATGTGCCAAGGATGTTCTGCTCCCTGCATGGGGCTCCCAGGGCGGCCCGTGAGGACACGGCCCCTGAGAGCGCGTGAGCGCAGCAGCGGTGAGCTGGGCTCATGTCCACCCTCGTGTCCCCACGTCCTACCCTGCCACGTCTGCTGTGGTGTCCCAGCGACTGCTCTGCCCCCTGGGGCTGGGTGGGGGTTGTGTTGGGTGCTGGCTTGGCTCTGGCTGTGTTGTCCTCACCAAAGGGCTTGAAGGTGATGAAGGAGGGGCGGTCGTCATCCATGGGGTCCCTTGTCCCAGGGAATGGGGAGAAAAAGGCTCAGGGCAGGGAGGCCTCCTGTGGGGCCCCTCACTGCCTGTAGAGCACTGGGGAGTCTGGGGGCTCCAAGACACACATACCCCCACACCCCCACAGGCCCTCTCTCATCAGCAACCTGGCTAAGCATCACCTTCACCTTGTGCTCCCCAAGCTCAGGCTCATCACCCCGATCTTCCCCAGGGAGAACACCCTGTGCCTGCATGATGGGAAGGGACAGTGACCTTGGGACCCCAGAGGAGAAAAGCCCTGGGGACAGTGGTGTAGGTGGGGAGGAGCTGAGGAAAAAGCACGTGAATCCTCCAGCCCCTCTGAAGTCCCCAGTGTGTTGGGTCAGCCCTGGGTAGGGAAGGGAGAGGCTGAGCAGCTCCTGAGGGACCTTGAGTTTGACCCTGAGCTGACAACACCCAGCAAAACAACGTTAATCCCCAGCAGATGCTTGAGGGGGTGGAAGATGCTGGGGCTGGTTGGATCTGGGAGGCAAAGCTGAGTCAGAGGAGTCGGCAGAGGCTTGTCTGAGAGCAAGGTGATCCAGCCACCAGGAAAGGCACCCCAGCTCCACCTTTAACCCATGCCAGTGCCCAGCCTGTGCCCCAGCAGGAAGAGGAAAACAGGGGAAGATGAGGAAGATGTTGACAAAGAGAAACAAAACACCCCAAACTGCAGTAACCCAACTTGGGGAGTGCTGGGGAGGATAATTTGGGTCAGGCCCTGCCCAGGCATGGCCAGGCTGCTGGGGACAATGCCACTGTCCCAAGCTCGCTGTGCATCCCCCGGCTGGATGGGGGTGCCGGGCAGGGGTGGTGGGCTCATCCTTACTCCCCCATCCCAGCACCTTGGCCTGGGTGGGGCAGCTGGGGCAGGATGTGTCTCTGAAACCCTCCACTCCCGAGGTGGGAACGAGTCAGATGTCTTGAAATGGGCTGAAAGCTTTGCTCTCTGAGACATTTCCGGGCTGGACTTCCTCCTTTGGAGAGGGTAAGATCTGGCTGGGAGGGCTGGTGTGGGCAGGAGACCCCAATCGCTCTCTCTTCACCCCATCATCGTGCCCTTTGTCCTGCCTTTGGGCAGCGGGAACATCCCTGCACTGCCTGGTGCTGCCCCGTCCAGCGGCCCCTGCTCAGGCTTCACTCCTTGGCCTTGCTGCAAATGCAGCCCCAGCCCCAAGCCCCAGCCCATGCTCCTACCTCTGCTCGGCCAGGCGGGCCCTGGGTGTCTGTGGCCGGGCGATGCCGTGGGCAGGGGCAGGGGCAGGGTGGGGCAGCAGAGCCCTGCCTGTGCTCTGCCTCTGCTGCGTGCGACAGGCAGGAAGCAGCAGCCAAAGCTGCAAGAACCTTCATGTGATGAGGAGACGTCACAGGAAGGTGGCATGGTGGCCGTGGGGTGACATCCAGGTGACACCGGCAGCCTTGGGACAGGCTGGGCCGTGGCAAGGAGAGGACTCTGGCCACCTGCCCATCAGCACATCCGAGCCTGCAAAGGTGTCTGTCCCTCCTGTCTGCGTCCCAGGACCTGGCACCGCTGGGCACAGGGACAGCAGAGCTCGGTGGGGACAGCAGAACTCGGTGGGGACAGCAGATTTCAGTGGGGACAGCAGGCTCGGTGGGGACAGCAGAGTTCAGTGGGGACAGCAGAACTTGGTGGGGACAGCAGAGCTCAGTGGGGACAGCAGGCTCAGTGGGGACAGCAGAGCTCGGTGGGGACAGCAGGCTCGGTAGGCCCAGGCTCACACCGTGAGCCAGGATTTGGTCCTGGCATGGTGCAATCCAGCACCATTCCCCTTCCTCAGACGCTGGGTGCCAGAGCCAGGCACATCCCCGGGCTGTTCTGGGGGCATCAGTGCTGCAAATGCTGCTGTGGGGAACAGCAGCCGAGCTGCCAACGCTGTGGCTCTGCCACGTGTCCACTGCCACTCGCCCCGGGTGGTGCCAGGCTCCAGCTGGACCCAGGGCGAGAGCGGTGCCTACCCAGCTGCATCCCAGGGCTTGCATGGGTTGGGAATTAGGGCAAGGATTAGGGCTGGGTCCGGGTCATCCATCCCACCGGGAAGAGGGATGTATGTGCCATGCAGTGGCTCCGCAAACCCTGGGTGGTGATGGTGCCCTGTGCCCCCCAGCAGCCCCCGGCACGCCAGTCCCGGCTCCCTCCACCTAAAGAAACCCTTCCCTCCCCAAAACCTCCTCAGCCTCACACGTTTCCCCTCGCGGTATCAGCCAGGCTTCCTGTTTGCAATTCTCACCGGCACATCGCAAGGGGGGAACGTCGGTGAGAGGGGCATCGCCTGCCAGCGGCTCATCCCGCTGTGTCCCGGCCACTCCTCAAGGAGCTGAGGCTGGAACCACCAGGAACTGTTCCTGAAAGGCCTTTTTTGGCTCCCGTTCACAGCTGGGGGTGTTATCAAGAGCCCGAGGGAGGAGGAACGCAAAGAGCTTTTCTTGTCCTGAGCCGCTGCGGCCGGATCCTGCCCCAGCTCCCCGGGAATGCTGCGACTGTGAGGCAGAGCCTGGCGCTGCCAGGGGTGCTGGAGGAAGGCTGGAGCTGGAGGTGAGGGGTCCCAGGTCCCCATGACGTGCCAGGCTCAGGGGCTGTCTTTGTTGGGGGGTTTTGGGGTCCAACGGGGCTTTTTGGAAATTGGATGCTGATCTGGGAGCTCATTGTCTGGCAGCCAGTGCCGAGGCCAAGCTGGTTTTCCTGGTGAACGGCTGCAGGACGTGGCGAGACAGGACACTCTGCCCCCTGCAGCCCTTGTGGGTCCAGTTCTGCACAGGAGCTCGGCGGTTTCCGCTGGGGCCTGGGGCCACCCGTGCCTCAGTTTCCCTCCTTTCAAAAGCAGCACAGTGCAAGGGGGTGTCTGGCAAGGCATGAGGGAATCAGCTGCTTGTGTCCATCCGCAGGGGACAAACGGGCGCACTGTCCCCCCACAGACATGTCACATGCCCGGGGATGTTGGCCCGGCTTCAGCTGCAGCCACCCCCGTGCACGTCCCCGCTCGGGGGCCGGCCAGCTCCGCGCCGTGCCAGGGCCAGCGGGGCCTGGCTGGCTGCCCCCACCAGCCCCGGGGGCCAGAGGACAGTCAGAGTGGGCAGTGACTGTCCCTGTGCTGGCTGGCTGGGGAGTGAGGAAGAAGCACTGCTGGATGTGGAGGAAGGCTCGGGGAGGGTAAGGGGGCACAGCTGGGCTGGGAGTGGAAGGGGACCTGGAGAGGGAAGGGGACCTGGGCTTGGGGACCACTGACTGTCCTTTAGGGCCCCGGTGGGGGGACAGAAAGGGTCCCAGCCCCTGTTTGGTGCAGGCAGTGGTGCAGAATGGCCCCATGGGGCCGGGAACTGCCGGCATGATGTGCCTCCTTCCTCAGGGCCTGTCCCCGTGAGGCTCAAATCCCTCCAGAATGCCCCTGTCTTTCCCTGGAGAAGGGCCAATATTGCCATCCCCATCTTTCCTGGTGGCCTTGGACCCCGCAGCCCATCCCAGCCCAGGAAATCTTCTACTCCTGGGGACACAGAACTGGGGACATTGAGGTGGCCCCAGCACCGGGGCTCAGAGCCAAATCCCCCATTCTCTGCATCCCTGCAGAGCTGCTGGTCCCACTGCCCCTGTTCTGGAGCATCACCCCATTGTACAGCTGGGGAAACTGAGGCACGGGGGGGTTGGGTCCTGGGGTTGGCCTGCTCTGAGTGTGCCGAGAGAGGCAGGTTTGTGGTTTGGAGCTGCCGAGTATGAGACACGTCCCCACCTCAGTGCAACGAGCTGGGGGGACTCTGCCAGATGTAGACAGGTGCCTGTCCCCTCCAAAACCCCTCTCCCCTCTGTGGGCTGGGTGCCAGGTGCCACTCTGTCACTGCCCCCATCACCTGGACAGGGCGCCGGGAATAGAACAAAGGGCTCCTGAGTGGGGATAAGGGCAGGGAGGGGTCACTCACCCATTAATGTCAAGGGCAAAATAGACTCAGCTTGGTGAAATTAATTGCATTTATTACTAATCAAATCAGAGCAGGATAATGAAAAGTAAAGCCTTAGAAACATCTTCCCCACCATCCCTCCCTCCTCAGGCTCTGCCTCCTCCCTCCAGCGGCGCGGGGAGATGGGAATGGGGGCCCCGGGCTGTCCAGCACGGGTTGTTTCTGCCGCTGCTCAGCCGGAGCACTCGCAGCCCTTGCCCTGCTCCGCCGAGGTGCGGTCCCTGCCTTCCACGGGAGACCCTTCTCCCGGGAGTTCTCCAGCGGGAGCCCTCCCCGCGGGCTGCAGCTCTGCCCGGCTGCTCCAGGCTGGGGCCCTTCCTTGCCCGGGCTCAGCGCCTCGGGAGCTGCTCCAGCGGGGGCTTCCCACGGGCTCACAGCCCCTTCGGGCACCCCATGCTCTGCCGGGGGTCCTGCAGGGCTGCAGGGGGGTCTCTGCTCCCTGCGACCCCCACGGGCTGCAGGGGAATCTCCCCTGAGGTGCCCAGAGTCCCTCCTGCCCCTCCTTCCTCCCTGACCTCGGTCTCTGCAGGGCTGTTGCTCTCACACATTTCTCTCTTCTCTGGCCACAGCTGATTCCGTGCAATCGCTTTTTTCCCTTCTTAACTCTGTTATCCCAAGGCGCCGCCACCGTCACCGCCGGGCTCGGCCTTGGCCAGCGGCAGGTCCATCCCAGAGCCCGTGGCATTGGCTCTCTTGGACATGGGGGAGGCTCTTGGGAGCTTCTCGCAGAAGCCACCTCTGTTCCCTCCCGCTACCAGGAGCTGCCGTGCGGACCCGGTGCACCCCCTCACCCTACTTGTCTTTGCAGGGATGGCTGAGGGTGGCCAGGCAGGAGTCCCGGCTGAGGGGGGGCTGAGGGGTGCCCCTGACAGCCCCCAGGTGAGGCACCGCTGTGGGTGTGAGTGGGGGGCACTGCCAGGGGGCTGGGAGTCACTGGGCAGGGCTCTCATGGCTGAACTCACAGTGGTGCTTTCATCTGCTATTAATCTGCCTTTTTAAAAAAAAAAAAACCCAAACAAACAGATGTTGTGTTTTCTCTGCGTTTTGCACTGCTAGCACAGTAAGGGAGAGGGAAGCTGCTGTGACCCCCTCTCTTCCTGGTCCTGCCCCATTTCCAAGCCCCCTGAGCAGCTCCTGCAGGTCCTTATTAAGGGGTGAAAGTCCTCAAGTTTCCACATGCTGAAGAATTTAGTGTGAACTGGAAGAACTGGGCAGGGCCTGAGCTCAGATGCAGTACTGGGCACTGGAGAATTCCCCTTCGAGTTTGCTGGGGGGTTCTGGTGCTCCAGGGATGGGGGTCCCTTCACCCCCAGGTGTGTTGGGGGGTTCTGGTGCTCCAGGGATGGGGGTCCCTGCACCCCCAGGTCTGACACAGCCCTGGGCAGGGGCTGAGCCAGGTCCCGGTGCTGCCCCACAGGATGTGGCTGAGCCCAGGAAGGACGTGGGGAGTGAGGGCCTGGCAGCCAGCCCAAGCCCGGGCAACGTGGAGGACATGTATGAGCTGCTGGAGAAGCTGGGCAGGTGAGCAGGAATCCAGGCAGGTGAGCAGGAATCCAGGCAGGTGAGTGGGACCCACCACAGGTGAGCAGGTTGCAGGCAGGTGAACACAGGATAGGCAGGGATCCAGGCAGGTTCAGCGGGGTACACTGGGGCTCCTGGCTGGACCAGGGGTGCCCGGATTTCGGGGTTCTTCCTCCAGCGTGGGGGCAGCCCAGCCGTGCCCCAGCCCAGCTCTTGCTGCAGTGGCCACTTCGGCGTGGTGAGGCTCTGCCGCGAGCGCAGCACCGGCACCTTCTATGCCGCCAAGTTTGTGAAGATGCGACGGTGCCGGGGCAGCCGCCTGGGGCTGGAGCGGGCACAGGTGGAGCGGGAAGTTGCCATCCTCCGCCAGCTCGACCATCCCAACATCATGCAGCTCCACGACGTCTTCGCCAGCAGAGCCGAGGCGGTGCTCGTCCTGGAGCTGTGAGTGGGGTCCTGGTGTGGAGGGGGGGACCCCCTTTTTGTGCCACGTGTTGGAGGTGGCCGAGCTCCCCATCCCCACCCTGCGCAGGATCGGTGGTGGGGAACTCTTCGACTTCATTGCGGAGAAGGAGATGCTGTCAGAGGAGGAGGCCATCGAGTTCCTGGGGCAGATCCTGTGTGGGGTGGAATATCTGCACGCTCGCCTCATCGCTCACTTCGACCTCAAGGTGCCCATGGGGACCCTCCATCCTCACTCCCTGAGGATCCAAGGATTGCCAGCCATCTCCAGAGCCCTGGTCCCGCTCTTCTCAGCTTCCCGGGGTGCTGCTGTCACCCCTCCGTCATCCCGCTGCGCCCGGCCCTGTTCCCACAGCCCGAGAACATCATGCTGCAGGAGAAGGATGTCCCCAAGCCCTGGATCAAGATCATTGACTTTGGGCTGGCCCAGCAGCTGGAGGATGGCATCACCTTTAAGAGCTTCTGTGGGACCCCCCAGTACATTGGTACAGGGCTGGCACATCCCTGGGGGTCCCTGCTCTGCTCTGCCCCGGGGGTGCAGCTGGGCTGCTCTGGGGGGCCACAGCAAGGGGTGGGGACCCCTTGGGCATGCAGAGAGGGAGGTGGCAGGATGGTGCTGTCCTTCTAATGTCCCACCCTGGCTCTGTGTTTGCCCCCAGCTCCTGAAGTGATCAATTATGAGCCACTGAGCCCCGCGACTGACATGTGGTGAGGAGTCAGGGCCTGGGGGCAACAGGCTGAGCTGGTGGGTGGGGACGGACCCCCCTGGGTGCCACAGGGCATGGGGGGGCTCCAGGGAGGGCAGCACCTGACCTCCACCTCTGCCTTTCAGGAGCATTGGAGTCATCACCTACATTCTGTGAGTATGAGGCAATGTGCCGGTGGCTGGGGGAAACTGAGGCACAAGGACACTGCGGGTGCTGGGGTGGCCAAGCCGGTGCTGTCCTGGCACTCAGTAGCTCTGCTGTGTCTCCACAGGCTCAGTGGCCTGTCCCCCTTCCAGGGTGAGACGGATGCTGAGACCCTCTCCAATGTTGTGGCTGGTGCCTACGAGTTTGAGGAACACTGCTTCAGCCAGACCTCCAAGATGGCCAAGGACTTCATCCGCCAGCTGCTGGTGAAGGAGCCAGAGTGAGGCCCCATCCCATCCCTTCCATCTCCTTCCCATCTCTGCCCCCAGCTTCACCTCCGTTATCTCCACCTCCAACATTCCCATCCCCACCTTCATCATCTCCATCTCTTTTTCCAGGTCCATCCCATTCCTATCCCCATCCCCATCCTCATCCCCATCCCCATCCCCATCTCCATCATCTCCATCTCCATCTCCATCTCCATCTCCATCTCCATCTCCATCTCCATCTCCATCTCCATCTCCATCACCTCCATCATCTCCATCTCCATCTCCATCTCCATCTCCATCTCCATCTCCATCTCCATCTCCATCTCCATCTCCGTCCCATCGCCTCCACTTCCATCTGGTTCCCTCCTCTGTCCCCACCAGCACCACCCCCATCTCCCCGTCCCCATGGCGGATGTGGGGCCGNGGTGTGTTGGGGGGTTCTGGTGCTCCAGGGATGGGGGTCCCTGCACCCCCAGGTCTGACACAGCCCTGGGCAGGGGCTGAGCCAGGTCCCGGTGCTGCCCCACAGGATGTGGCTGAGCCCAGGAAGGACGTGGGGAGTGAGGGCCTGGCAGCCAGCCCAAGCCCGGGCAACGTGGAGGACATGTATGAGCTGCTGGAGAAGCTGGGCAGGTGAGCAGGAATCCAGGCAGGTGAGCAGGAATCCAGGCAGGTGAGTGGGACCCACCACAGGTGAGCAGGTTGCAGGCAGGTGAACACAGGATAGGCAGGGATCCAGGCAGGTTCAGCGGGGTACACTGGGGCTCCTGGCTGGACCAGGGGTGCCCGGATTTCGGGGTTCTTCCTCCAGCGTGGGGGCAGCCCAGCCGTGCCCCAGCCCAGCTCTTGCTGCAGTGGCCACTTCGGCGTGGTGAGGCTCTGCCGCGAGCGCAGCACCGGCACCTTCTATGCCGCCAAGTTTGTGAAGATGCGACGGTGCCGGGGCAGCCGCCTGGGGCTGGAGCGGGCACAGGTGGAGCGGGAAGTTGCCATCCTCCGCCAGCTCGACCATCCCAACATCATGCAGCTCCACGACGTCTTCGCCAGCAGAGCCGAGGCGGTGCTCGTCCTGGAGCTGTGAGTGGGGTCCTGGTGTGGAGGGGGGGACCCCCTTTTTGTGCCACGTGTTGGAGGTGGCCGAGCTCCCCATCCCCACCCTGCGCAGGATCGGTGGTGGGGAACTCTTCGACTTCATTGCGGAGAAGGAGATGCTGTCAGAGGAGGAGGCCATCGAGTTCCTGGGGCAGATCCTGTGTGGGGTGGAATATCTGCACGCTCGCCTCATCGCTCACTTCGACCTCAAGGTGCCCATGGGGACCCTCCATCCTCACTCCCTGAGGATCCAAGGATTGCCAGCCATCTCCAGAGCCCTGGTCCCGCTCTTCTCAGCTTCCCGGGGTGCTGCTGTCACCCCTCCGTCATCCCGCTGCGCCCGGCCCTGTTCCCACAGCCCGAGAACATCATGCTGCAGGAGAAGGATGTCCCCAAGCCCTGGATCAAGATCATTGACTTTGGGCTGGCCCAGCAGCTGGAGGATGGCATCACCTTTAAGAGCTTCTGTGGGACCCCCCAGTACATTGGTACAGGGCTGGCACATCCCTGGGGGTCCCTGCTCTGCTCTGCCCCGGGGGTGCAGCTGGGCTGCTCTGGGGGGCCACAGCAAGGGGTGGGGACCCCTTGGGCATGCAGAGAGGGAGGTGGCAGGATGGTGCTGTCCTTCTAATGTCCCACCCTGGCTCTGTGTTTGCCCCCAGCTCCTGAAGTGATCAATTATGAGCCACTGAGCCCCGCGACTGACATGTGGTGAGGAGTCAGGGCCTGGGGGCAACAGGCTGAGCTGGTGGGTGGGGACGGACCCCCCTGGGTGCCACAGGGCATGGGGGGGCTCCAGGGAGGGCAGCACCTGACCTCCACCTCTGCCTTTCAGGAGCATTGGAGTCATCACCTACATTCTGTGAGTATGAGGCAATGTGCCGGTGGCTGGGGGAAACTGAGGCACAAGGACACTGCGGGTGCTGGGGTGGCCAAGCCGGTGCTGTCCTGGCACTCAGTAGCTCTGCTGTGTCTCCACAGGCTCAGTGGCCTGTCCCCCCTCCAGGGTGAGACGGATGCTGAGACCCTCTCCAATGTTGTGGCTGGTGCCTACGAGTTTGAGGAACACTGCTTCAGCCAGACCTCCAAGATGGCCAAGGACTTCATCCGCCAGCTGCTGGTGAAGGAGCCAGAGTGAGGCCCCATCCCATCCCTTCCATCTCCTTCCCATCTCTGCCCCCAGCTTCACCTCCGTTATCTCCACCTCCAACATTCCCATCCCCACCTTCATCATCTCCATCTCTTTTTCCAGGTCCATCCCATTCCTATCCCCATCCCCATNTGGATCAAGGTGAGGTCCAGGCAGGGGGTGGCTGACAGAGCCCCCGGGAGCGGGGTGGGGACACGGTGGCAGTGCCATGTCCTTGCCCCCGCAGCCCCTGAGCAGGAAGCAGGCGCTGAGCCGGAGCCGTTCGTCCATCAACATGAGAAACTTCCGCAAGTTCAACGCCCGGAGGAAGTGGAAGGTGAACGGGTGCCCGGCTGTGGGGTCCCATCACCCCTGAGTCCCCTGGGGAGCTCGGGCTGGGCTCCATCCCGAGGCGGGCTCCGTCTCAGAGATGGTTGTAGTGCTGCGGTGGGGGGGGGGGNNGCTGTTTGTGGTGGGTGTGGTGGGGGGGGGGGGGTAGAGCTGGGGAGGGACCCCCACCTCGGACCCCCTCCCCTCCTGTCCCCCAGCTCTCCTACAACACAGTGTCTGCCTGCAACCGGCTGTGCCGCATGCGGCTGCTCTGCGACCTCGGGAAGGAGGACGAGGAGCTGGTGAGCCCCCAGGAGCCCCCGGATCCCACCCAGCATGGGCTGGGGAAGGGGGAGAAGGGATCTGGGGGATGTGTCTCAGTTCCTCCCCATGGCAGTGTCCTCTGTGCTGCAGACCCCCTCTTTTGGGCAGGAGGCGTGGAGTGTGGGAGCCTCCCGTTTCTGGAGTGAGATGAGGGAAGTGTGGTGGGGGGCTTGGCCAGAGAGAGGCATCGAATAGGGTGGGGTGCTGCGCAGTGGCTGTGCAGCGAGGGTTGTCTCCACCTGGGGTGGCCCTCTCCTCTGGGGGGTTCTCTCTCCGGGGGAAGTGCTGTCCCTGCCCTGCAGCCCCCCTGTGCCCCCAGCGCTGCTGTGAGAGCGACCAGGAGGAGGAGAGAAGCCCCCACATCGCTCTGCTGCACCGGCGGAGAAGCAGCTGCTCCTGAGCTCCTCCAAAAACAGACGGGACCCCTGTGAGAGGAGCCTTGGGGGTCCCCCCATCGCCCCATGCAAAGGGGCAGGGGCACTGTCCAACCCCAGTGCTCCCAGTTCCATGGTGTTGGAGGATCACTGGGGCATCAGCACCCCACTCCTGCCCCCAGGTTTTGCTGCAGTGGAGCTCGTGCTGCCCCAGGGCTGGGACCCTGCTCCCTGCTTTGACCTAATGAGAAAAATAAATGTCACCTCCTCCTCTATCCTCTTCTCCTGTTTCTCCTTCCCCTTAAGGACGGCTCCTCACAGCCAGGCTGGTGCTGAGTGTCTGCAGCTTCCTCCCTGACTGTAGGGCTGCTGTTCTGTGGGGACCCCAAAGCCGTGGGCTCCGGGCACCCCAGATTCACACAGTGAGGCAGAGTGACCCTAAAGCTGTCCCTTCGGTGCTGCTCCGGGGGATCTCCATGGGTTGCTGGCTGCCTTCCTGGTGTCCCCCTGCCAGAGCAACTTGGATCCTCCTGCTCTGGCTGGGGAAACTGAGGCAAGAGGCAGTTCTTCCTTCCCACCCACTCCGGCGCGGGGGGGCCGCCCTGTTTTCCCCCTCTCTATTTCCCAAACATGCCCTGGCCCTGGCCCTGACAGTTGTCAGGCTAAATATTTTGTGTGCGGCAGCCGAAAACAAAAGTGAAGGGGCCGCAGGGTCCGGGCAGGGTCCGTGGGGGGCCCCCCTATCCCGGCGTTCCCCGGGTACCGGCCGGACACGGCGGGCGGGACCCGACACGGTGCAGCAGAGCCCGCGGTGGGACGGGGCCGGGGCCCTGGGGGTCCCGCTCGAGGATGGGGCCGAGGGCGCTGGGTGCCCCGCGGCTGGGGGTGATGTTGCTGGTCCTTGGCCACCTCCCAGTGCCCCCCGTGAGGGCTCCCTCCGAAAGTAAGTGCTTGGGAGGGGGAGGCCGGGAGCGGGGTGGGGGGCGTTTGCTTGGGGAGGCCTTTCTGGGGCGGGAGCTGCCTGGTGATGCCTGTGCTGGGGGGTCTGCAAGAGACAAACGCTGAGGCAAAGCTCGTTGGGTGCTCCCTGTCTGAGTTTGCCCCGTGGCAGTACCCCCAGTGCTGCAGACCCCCCGTTTAGGGCAGGAGGGGAAGAGCGTGGGACCCTCCTATTGCTGGGATGCAATGAGGGGAGCGTAGTGGGGGGGCTTGGCCGGAGATGAGGGCATCGGTCCCTCAGCCGCCCCGGAATGGTGGAAGATTGTCACAGGAGTCGGGAGTGCTGCTCCCTTTCCAGCTGCTGGGGTAGGAGATGCTGGGGACGGGGTGCCATGGTGGGGAGGGGGCAGCTGTGCCCCCACTCATGGCCACAACAGGGGACAGCTGGGGGTACGAGGAGGGTCTGTCATTTGTCCTGCCTTCCCCTCTCCCTGCCACCCGTGCCTCAGTTTCNCGGGCGGGACCCGACACGGTGCAGCAGAGCCCGCGGTGGGACGGGGCCGGGGCCCTGGGGGTCCCGCTCGAGGATGGGGCCGAGGGCGCTGGGTGCCCCGCGGCTGGGGGTGATGTTGCTGGTCCTTGGCCACCTCCCAGTGCCCCCCGTGAGGGCTCCCTCCGAAAGTAAGTGCTTGGGAGGGGGAGGCCGGGAGCGGGGTGGGGGGCGTTTGCTTGGGGAGGCCTTTCTGGGGCGGGAGCTGCCTGGTGATGCCTGTGCTGGGGGGTCTGCAAGAGACAAACGCTGAGGCAAAGCTCGTTGGGTGCTCCCTGTCTGAGTTTGCCCCGTGGCAGTACCCCCAGTGCTGCAGACCCCCCGTTTAGGGCAGGAGGGGAAGAGCGTGGGACCCTCCTATTGCTGGGATGCAATGAGGGGAGCGTAGTGGGGGGGCTTGGCCGGAGATGAGGGCATCGGTCCCTCAGCCGCCCCGGAATGGTGGAAGATTGTCACAGGAGTCGGGAGTGCTGCTCCCTTTCCAGCTGCTGGGGTAGGAGATGCTGGGGACGGGGTGCCATGGTGGGGAGGGGGCAGCTGTGCCCCCACTCATGGCCACAACAGGGGACAGCTGGGGGTACGAGGAGGGTCTGTCATTTGTCCTGCCTTCCCCTCTCCCTGCCACCCGTGCCTCAGTTTCCCCAATCACCGAGGGGCTGTGCTGGGGGATGGGAGCAATGGAGGAAGTGGATGAAGCGTCCGAGAGCTGCCCAAGGGACACATGTCACTGTGCCTGCTCCCACCTGGGACCCCTGTCCTCTGTCTGTCCTCCCAGGGGCACGGGGGACCCTCTCCCCTTACAGGGCAGCTTCGCAAGGTCAGGGAGGTGATGGTGGCAGCGGGGGCTGTAATCCTCGGGGTTGGTGCTGCGATCACGGCGGGCCCCGCAGGAGGACAGAGGGACCCTCCTCTGGGACCCTCCTCACGGGGAGGGGACAGGGCTCCTAGTGAGGGGCTGAACCTGGTGCGGTGCCGGGGTGAGGGGTAGGGGCAGCTGCCAGAGCCCATGGGGCCACCGTGCCTTCGAGGCCACATTGCCCAGGGTTCCTGGGTGAAACCAAGAGGGGAAAAATGCCACCAGGCATGAGCTCACAAGGACATGGCCATGAGCTGCTGGCCCAGGCTGGCAGTGGACAGATGAGGAGTGACCCACACACCCCATCCCCTCCAGGACCTGGACCTGGTTTCTAGCTGGGGATTCTGTCAGTGGGAAGCTCTTTGCTTTATCTGGCTCTTGCATCCCTGCCGGGATCAGAAAGCAGGAGGTGCTGGGGCTTATGCTGCCCATTTCTGTGTGGAAAAGCTCCAGGACAGCCAATGTGGGGCCAGGGCAGTGCCACATGGACACCTGTGGTAGCCTTGCGTGCCCCATTACCTGTCTGGGCACCAGGAGGAGTTAATGGGGACGACTTTGCTGGAGCTGCCACTCACTGGATAGCCACATGTCCATGAGTGCGGAGATCTGTGAGCCCCCACAGCTGCCCCACAACTCAGGGAAGGGGAAAAGCCATCTGCACCCCCAGACAGCTTCTCCCAGGGTGGGCAGCAGGGCTGGGACATGGTTCTGGGGCTGACATGGGGCACGGCAGGCGCCTGGCCTGCCAGGCCTCGTTAGCATCACTGCTGACGGACGCGCCGTGCCCTGGAGAGCCGCAGTGGCTGCTGTCAGAGCCGCTCGTGTCTCCCCAAACCAATTCCAGCCATGCTTGACAGGCAGCACCAGGATATTAAACTCTCTGCGAGCATCACTTGGGGGATCCCTGGGTGGGGGTGGGGGTCAGCTGCCCCGTCCCCGCTGCCCACGGGGTCCCCCTCTCGCCACCCCAGTCTGCGGCAGCATGGACATCCGCAATGACGTCTCCCAGCTCCGGAAGCTGGAGAACTGCTCCATCATCGAAGGCAACCTGCAGATCCTGCTGATGTTCACCACGGGCGCCGAGGACTTTCGAGGGCTCAGCTTCCCTCGCCTGCTCATGATCACGGAGTACCTGCTCCTTTTCCGTGTGTACGGGCTGGAGAGCCTGCGGGATCTCTTCCCCAACCTCTCTGTCATCCGTGGCACCAACCTCTTCTTCAGCTATGCCTTGGTCATCTTCGAGATGCCGCACCTGCGGGACGTGGGGCTGCACAGCCTGGGCCACATCCTTCGCGGCTCGGTGCGCATCGAGCGCAACCAGGAGCTCTGCCACCTCTCCACCATCGACTGGGGGCTGCTGCTGCCCGACACCGGGGACAGCACCTACATCGTTGGCAATAAGTTGGCTGAAGAGTGTGCCGACGTCTGCCCGGGCATCCTGGATGTGGAGAAGCCGTGTGTGCAGACCAGCGTCAACGGACAGCTGGATTATCGCTGCTGGACCTCCAGCTACTGCCAGAAAGGTGGGTGCCGGTGGCACAGGGCCCCGTTGTGCTGGCTGCTTTTCTGGGATGGTGCTGGTTTGCACTGTAGGGCAAACTGGGAGGGCACTGGAGGAGGCTGGTGGAGCCGCCTGGGAATGGCAGGCCCAGCGTGTGGCTGTGGCTCCCCTGCTGCTGGGAGTGTGCCGTGCCCGCAGCACGGTGGGGTAACCAGATCCGTGCTGTATCATCCTCCGAGGAGAGGCCAGCTCCCGGCTGCTCTGTTTTCCCAGTGGCGAGGTAAATACAGGCCCCTCCTGAGCTCGTTTGCTGTAAACAGGAGACCTGGTAAAGAAATATGTACTATAAACACAGATCCTTATCAGGGCTGCTACCTCGGCTGTGGCCCTGGCCTGGCTGCACTGGGCAGATGGGGTTCAGCATGGGCTGAGCCCTCCTTGTCCATCCGTCTGTCCTTCTGTCCCTCCGTGCAGCCTCTCATCCACCCATCCAGCTGCTCACTCAGCCACCCATCAACCCACCTGCCCGGCCAGCCACTCATCACACGGCCACCCATCTGTTCCTCCATCCCTTTGTGCACCCCTCCATCAGTGCTGCCATGCCTCCATCCACTCCTCCATCAATCCATCCCTACCTCCCTGTATCCCTCCCTTCATGCCTGTATCCTTCCCTTTCTCCCTCCATTCTTGCACCCCACATCCCAGTATCCCTCCTTATGTCCCTGCACCCCTCCATCCCTGCATCACATTCCTCCCTTCATCCCACCATCCATCCCTCCCTCCATCCATCCCTGCATTCCTCCATCACTGCATCCACCCTGGTGTCCCTCCCTCCCTGCATCCCTTCATCCCACCATCCATCCCTCCATCCCTGCATCACTCCATCTATCTCTCTATCCCACCCTCACTCCAGTTTTGCCCCAGCCCTGGAGGATGTCAGCAGCCCCCCGAGCCCTTCCCACCTCTCTCCTCTCCCCCACGTACACCCGGCCCCAATCCCAGCGAGGCTGGGGTCTGTGCCCACTGCTGCCTCGTGCCCACGTGCTGTGTCTCCCCTCTCAGTGTGCCCGTGCGGTGCGGGCTCGGCGTGCACAGCAGCAGGCGAGTGCTGCCACGCCGAGTGCCTGGGGGGCTGTGGCCGCCCCCACGACAGACGGGCCTGCGTTGCCTGCCGCCACTTCCACTTCAACGGGCACTGCCTGCCCTCGTGCCCGCCCCGCACCTACGAGTACGAGGGCTGGCGCTGCGTCACCGCCGAGTACTGCGCCAGCCTCCGCAAGGTCTCCGACAACCCCCGCGACGCCTCCAAGTTCGTCATCCACCAGCGACAGTGCCTCTCCGAGTGTCCCTCGGGATACACCAGGAACGAGAGCAGGTGGGGGTGTCCCCAGTGCCCCGGCACGGGCTCGGTTGGTGGCGCGATGGCCGGCTCACATCCCGTCCCTGTCACCCTGCCCACAGCATGTTCTGCCACAAGTGCGAGGGGCTGTGTCCCAAGGAGTGCAAGGTGGGCACCAAGACCATTGATTCGATGCGGGCAGCACAGGAGCTGGGGGGCTGCACCCTCATCGAGGGGAACCTCATCCTCAACATCCGCCGGGGCTGTGAGTGACAGACCTGGCCCTGCCAGACCCATCCCTGGTGGGAGAGCTGCTGCAGAGGCCAGGGGGTGGAGGAAGGGGTCTTTTCCCTTACAGAGGGAGGTGCCCCTCTCCTTGAGCTCATGCAGTGTGTCATTCCCAGATAACCTGGCCTCGGAGCTGCAGAGCAGCCTGGGGCTCATTGAGACCATCACGGGCTTCCTGAAGATCAAACACTCCTTCGCCCTCGTGTCCTTGTCCTTCTTCAAGAACCTCAAACTGATCCGTGGTGACTCCATGGTGGATGGGTGAGGATGGTGTGGGTTTCAGGGGAACATGTGGCTCTGAAGGTGCCCTTGCCTGCTGCCTCCATCCACATCTCCTCCCCCAGGAATTACACCCTGTATGTTCTGGACAACCAGAACCTGCAGCAGCTCTGGGACTGGAGCCACCACATCCTCTCCATCCCCGTGGGCAAGATGTACTTTGCGTTCAACCCCAAGCTGTGCCTGGCCGAGATCTATCGCATGGAGGAGGTGACGGGCACCAAGGGGCGGCAGAACAAGGCAGAGATCAACCCCCGCACGAATGGGGACCGGGCGTCCTGTGAGTACGGGGATGGGGACAACCGGCAGTGCCATGACCCTGTGCCTGAGCCCTGCCTCCTCCCCACAGGTAAGACTCAGACCCTGCGCTTCATCTCCAACGTTACCGAGTCCGATCGCATCTTCCTCAAGTGGGAGCGGTACCGACCCCCCGAATACCGGGACCTCCTCAGCTTCATTGTCTACTACAAGGAGTCGTAAGTGGTCCCTGTCGCCCTCTTGTCCCCATTGTGGAGGGCTTGGAAACCCTAGCCCGTGGTGTCCTTTGTTCCTGCTGGGCATCCAGGGGTCCCAGGACCCTCCCTGATGCCTGGTGTGGGACAGACCCTTCCAGAACGTGTCAGAGTATGTGGGGCAGGATGCCTGCGGGGCCCAGAGCTGGAACGTGCTGGACGTGGATCTGCCACTGAGCAGCGAGCAGGAGCCAGGGGTGACGCTGCTCAACCTCCGTCCCTGGACGCAATACGCCATCTTCGTGCGTGCCATCACCCTCACCACGGCCGAGGAAGGACGCAACTACGGGGCACAGAGCGAGGTGGTTTACATCCGCACCATGCCAGCGGGTAAGGGGCTGGCAGGGGGCCGGGGATGCCCATGGTGGGCCCCCCAGGAAAGACTGACCACCCCTGTGTCATCCCAGCCCCGACGGTGCCCCGGGACGTCATCTCCATGTCCAACTCTTCCTCCCACATCGTGGTGCGTTGGAAGCCGCCCACGCAGCGCAACGGCAACATCATCTACTACCTGGTGCTGTGGCAGCAGCTGGCTGAGGACATGGAGCTCTACATCAACGACTACTGCCACAAAGGTGAGGCCAGGCAGGGCAGGGGCAGCACAGCAGCCAAGGACACCAGCGGAACACTGGATCATCAATCCTGGAACAGTGGATTGTGCCACTGAGCCAGGCTCTGCCAGCCCTGCCCTTTGCTGCCCACAGGCCTGAAGCTGCCCACCAGCAGCGCAGACACGCGCTTCGGGTTTGGGGATGGTCCCGAGGGGGAACAGGATGCGGAGGAGAGGTGCTGCCCCTGCCGCCCCACTGACGGGCAGCTCCGCATGGAGGGCGAAGCTGAGTCCTTCCAGAAGAAGTTTGAGAACTTCCTCCACAATTCCATCACCATCCCCAGGTGCCATCTGGAGGGGTCCCTGCTTTGGGGGGCTCCCTCAAGCTGGGTGCGTGGGTCTGCCTGGGTGGGGGGTCCAGTGGCTGCTGCTGGCAGACCCTTTAACTGATTTCCCGCTGTCTCAGGCCACCCTGGAAGGTGACGTCCATTAATAAGAGCCCACAGAGGTGAGGTTGCCTGGGGGATCTCCCCTGCCCTGATCAGTTTTGGGGGACAATCCCAGCTCCCAATCGGAGCCTTGACTCCCCACCGCTTCCTGTCCCCATGCAGGACCCCAAAGCAGCGCAGGGACGTGGTGGCCGTCACATCCTCGGTCAACGCCTCCTCAGCGGAGCCACTGGCCCCGAGCCGCCCTGGAGGCGAGCCCAAGCCTGACTTCCAGATCTTCGAGGACAAGGTGGTGCGTGACCGGGCGGTGCTGTCGCGGCTGCGCCACTTCACCGAGTACCGCATCGACATCCATGCCTGCAACCACGCCGCACACACCGTGGGCTGCAGCGCCGCCACCTTCGTCTTCGCCAGGACCATGCCGGAGCGTGCGTCCCCAACCTCCTCCCCTCCAAACCCTGCCCTGGCCATGCTGAGATGCACTGGGATGTTGTTGAGATGGGGAATCGGCAGCGGGTCGGGGTCTGGATGATGCCCCCAGGAGCTGACTCCCTCTGTGCCCCTCTCCAGTGCAAGCTGACAACATTCCTGGCAACGTCACGTGGGAGCCAGCTGGCAAGAACAGTGTCCTGCTGCGCTGGGAAGAGCCCAGGAACCCCAACGGGCTCATCCTCAAGTATGAGATTAAGTACAGCCGGGAGAGTGAGGTGAGAACCCCTGTGGCATCCCCTGCCCAGCCCTGCCACATCTGGTTACAGGAGCACAGCACCTATGCCGTGCTGTGCCGTCCCATCCCATCCCATCCCATCCCATCTCTCTCCCAAGGCTTACACATGGCTGGGGGGGAGGAAGCCCCTTTGCCATCCCCACATTGTCCCCTCCAGGAGGTCACCACTGTTGTCTGCGTTTCACGCCACCGCTACTCCAAGTATGGGGGTGTCCACCTGGCTCTGCTCCAGCCAGGGAACTACTCAGCCAAGGTCCGGGCCACCTCGCTGGCTGGCAATGGCTCATGGACAGGGCTCATCAAATTTTACATCCTGGGGCCAGGTACCTGTGGGGGACAGGGGGACATCAACAGAGACCTTGGTGGGGAGGGAGAGGGGCGTCTGTGGGGTTGGGGAGCTGGGGCTCAGAGCTGCTGCTGGATCAGAGCACTGGGAATTGGTCTGTGCTGCTGGGATGGGATGTGTGGGGTCAGGGGATGCTGCTGGGCCAGGCTGCTGAAGGCAGGAGTTGTTACTGGACTGGGAAGCTGAGGGATTGAGGGATGATCCTGGCCTGAGACACTGGAGCATCACAGAGTCACAGAATCATTTGGGTTGGAAAAGGCCTCCAAGACCAGCGAGTCCAACTGTTCTCTAAGCACTGCCAAGGCTATCACTAACTGATGTCCCCAAGTGCCACATCCACAGTCTGTTAAATCCCCCCAGGGCCAGAGACTTCACCAGTGCCCTGGGCAGCCTGCTCCAATGCTTTCCAGTTTTCCCCAATATCCAATCTAAACCTCCCCTCGTGCAACTTGAGGCCACTTCCTCTGGTCCTGTCCCTATTCCCTGGGAGTGGAGTCTGACCCTCCCCTGGCTGCCTCCTGTCAGGGAGTTGTGCAGAGCCAAAAGGTCCCCCCTGAGCCTTCTTTTCTCCAGGATGAGCCTCCCCCCCAGCTCTTTCAGGTGCTCCTGGTGCTCCAGACCCCTCCCCAGCTCTGTTCCCTTCTCTGGTCACATTCCAGCCCCTCAATGTCTTTCTTGAGGAATCCAAAACTGACCCCAGGATGTGAGGTCCCTCAGCAATGCCCAGCACTCACTTTCTTCTCAGCTCTCCCTTGGGTACCGATGAATTTTTAGAAACACTTTTTATTGTCTCTTATGACGGATTCAGTTCTAGTTGGGTTTTGGCCCTTCTAATTTTCTTTCTTGTCCTGAGCTCCCTCAGATCCTCCTGAGCTTCCCGCCCCTCTTCTGAAGGTCAGAACCTCCTCCTTTCTCCCTGAGTTCCAGCCAAAGACCTCTGCTCAGCCAGGCCGGTCTTCTTCCCATCCTTCATCCAAGGATGCTGCTGGAGTTGGACACTGGGACAAAAGGGTCTGCTGATAGATTGGGGGATCTGGAGGACTGAGGGATGCTCTGGGACAGGGGCACACAGGGATCAGAGGGTGCTGCTGGTCTGGGGAGCTGGAGGTCCCCGTCTCCAGCCCAGTGGTGATGGTGGGACAGGTGTCCCATGTGAGCTGGGATGAGTGCCTGGACCCTGATCCACGGCCGCCTGCTCCTGGCAGCCGAGGAAGAGTCCAGCAGCTTCTACGTCCTGCTCACTGTCGCGCCTGTGGTGCTCATGGTGCTCATCTCCTGCCTGGCTGTCTTCGTCTTCTTCTACAACAAGAAGAGGTAACGACCCCCCTGCACCCCCAGGGCTGGGCTGGGGCAGGGTCCGGCTGAACCAGGGCTGGGAGGGGCTGGGGGGAGGCAGCAGCTCCAAGCGCTGCCCACTCGTGACAGGAGCAATGACGGGTACCCCAGCGGGACTCTCTACGCCTCCGTCAACCCCGAGTACTTCAGCGCCTCGGACAGTACGTGGGGACGTGGGGACAGGCAGGGGCCACCCCAAAGGGCCACCGAGCCCTTTCTTTGCTGGGGTCACACTGGAGGGGCCAGGGATGGGATGGGGTAAGAATGGGATGGGATGGAGATGAGTATGGGGATGGGGATGGAGATGGAGGTGATGGAAATGGGAATGGGAATGGAGATGAGAATGGAAATAGGATGGGAATGTGGACAGGGAGGAGGGTGGTGATGGAATGGAGATGATGAGAATGATGATGGGATGGAGATGGAACGGGAATGGGAAAGGCAAAGGGAATGGCAAAGGGAATGGCAGGGGTATGGGGACAGGCAGGAGGATGGTGATGGGAAGGATATAGGAATGAGAATGGGATGAAGATCAAGATGGGGATGGGGATAGGGATGGGGACAGGGAGGAGGATGGTGTTGAGCTGGAGATGGGGATGAGAAAGGGATGGAGATGAGGATGATGATGGGAATGGGATGGAGATGGGGATGGGGACAGGGACTAGGATGGTGACGACATGGAGATGAGGATGGGATGAAGATGAGGATGGGGATGCAGATGGGGTTAGTNCTTTGTCGCTGCAGGTCCGTCTGCTCGGCGTTGTATCCCAGGGCCAGCCAGCTTTGGTCATCATGGAGCTGATGACACGTGGGGACCTGAAGAGCTACCTGCGTTCACTCAGGCCTGAAGCCGAGGTGAGGAGCCAGGAAAAGCCAGGGGGTTCCTGGTGTGCCCCTGCCCCAGCCCTGACTCTGTGCACGATGCAGAACAACCCCGGGCTGCCACCGCCGTCACTCAAGGACATGATCCAGATGGCGGGGGAGATTGCCGATGGCATGGCCTACCTCAGTGCCAACAAGTTTGTGCACCGGGACCTGGCTGCCCGCAACTGCATGGTGTCCGAGGATTTCACCGTCAAGATTGGAGGTGGGTGGGCAGCAGTGGGCAACCTGTGCCAGCCCTGTGTCTCCTGCTGTGCACGCCCTCCTCCTCCTCTTCCTCCTTCACCAGATTTTGGCATGACCCGGGATATCTATGAGACGGATTATTACCGGAAAGGGGGCAAGGGGCTGCTCCCCGTGCGCTGGATGTCCCCCGAGGCGCTCAAGGATGGCATCTTCAACACGCAGTCTGATGTCTGGTACGTGCTGAGGCGGGCACAGCCAGGGGGATTTGGGGATCCCCCGGCTGAGCTGCGGTGCTCTGGCAGGTCCTTTGGGGTGGTGCTGTGGGAGATCGCCACGCTGGCCGAGCAGCCCTACCAGGGCNCAGATGGGGTTAGTTACAGTGATGGGGATGGGGTGATCCCCACTCACCCCGCAGTGTACATGCCTGATGAGTGGGAGGTGTCCCGGGAGAAGATCACAGTGATCCGGGAGCTGGGACAGGGCTCCTTTGGGATGGTGTATGAAGGGGTGGCGCTGGGGCTGGTCACGGAGGGAGAGGAGACCAAGGTGGCCCTGAAGACAGTCAATGAGTTGGCCACCATGCGGGAGCGCATCGAGTTCCTCAACGAGNTGGCCTACCTCAGTGCCAACAAGTTTGTGCACCGGGACCTGGCTGCCCGCAACTGCATGGTGTCCGAGGATTTCACCGTCAAGATTGGAGGTGGGTGGGCAGCAGTGGGCAACCTGTGCCAGCCCTGTGTCTCCTGCTGTGCACGCCCTCCTCCTCCTCTTCCTCCTTCACCAGATTTTGGCATGACCCGGGATATCTATGAGACGGATTATTACCGGAAAGGGGGCAAGGGGCTGCTCCCCGTGCGCTGGATGTCCCCCGAGGCGCTCAAGGATGGCATCTTCAACACGCAGTCTGATGTCTGGTACGTGCTGAGGCGGGCACAGCCAGGGGGATTTGGGGATCCCCCGGCTGAGCTGCGGTGCTCTGGCAGGTCCTTTGGGGTGGTGCTGTGGGAGATCGCCACGCTGGCCGAGCAGCCCTACCAGGGCATGTCCAACGAGCAGGTCCTGCGCTTTGTCATGGACAACGGCATCCTGGAGAGGCCCGAGAACTGCCCCGACAAACTGTGAGTGCTGGGGGACACCCCCTCACACCCCCATCCTGCTGTGGGAAAGGCTGGCAGGGGAAATCCTGCTTTCTGCGGTGCTGGGTGGGCTGTTGGGGGCTGGAGCCCCCCAAACCCAGCAGGTGCCCTCTCTCCACAGCCATGAGCTGATGTGCCTCTGCTGGCAGCAGAACCCACGCCAGCGCCCCTCCTTCGTCCAGCTCCTGGAGCGCATCAAGGACCACATGGCACCTGCTTTCCGCACCCTCTCCTTCTTCTACAGCCCTGAGAACGGCCACCACGGCTCAGGAGAACCCTCCAACACCGAGACAGATCCGTCCCCTGAGGACGATGAGCCCCCCGCATCCCCCCTACCCACATGCAAGGACCACAGCCCAGGCCAGCTCCCCAATGGGACAGCCTCACTCTGACCCTGGGGTGTCCTCAGAACCCGCTGGACTCTGCACCCCACGCCCTTCTCCGGCCACCCCCCACTGCTGGGATCCCCCCCCACATTATTTATTGCTTCCAAGGGCCCAGCCAAGGAGTGGGTACCTTGGGAAGAGGGTGGCAGCAAGGCAAGGATGTTCCATGGGATGCATTTTCCCTGAAAATAAATTGGGGGTGTTTCAAGTCAGGGGGAGGGAGTGGGGGGGGCTGCTGGTTGGCAGGAGACTACCCCAGTCTTTCCTTACTTTTTTTGGGGGGACGGGGAGGGGTGGGATAATGCAGGCATGGGAACAGGTAGCAGGGTTTGGCATTCGGGTCCCCCATCAACGTGCCTCTGTCATCACTCCCCAGCCGCCTGGCAAACAGGTCAGCAACTCCTGTGATCCCCACACCTGTTACAGGTGAGGAAACTGAGTCACAGGGCAGCCCTGCAGCGGGAGAAGCCTGGGGTTGCCCTGATGTCTCTCCCCAGTCCCCTGCACTGGGACCAGTGCCGAGGCCATGCTGGTCCACGAAGGGGCGTCGCTATCTGATGTGAGCGCGAATAAAGGGGATGAAGCTCAGCTGTGGCAGTGCCTGGCTTGGGGGGGTCGCGGGGACAGGAGGGGCGGCACACGGGGCTTCCCACTCCCCACCCCGCCAGCCCCATCTGTGTCCTGCGGCT
Organism: Tichodroma muraria; assembly: GCA_013390105.1. NCBI lineage: Eukaryota > Metazoa > Chordata > Aves > Passeriformes > Sittidae > Tichodroma > Tichodroma muraria. The sequence continues at coordinate 118,546 of WAAG01082812.1, forward strand.
TTGCCCTGCGGTGCCCAAACCGGGGGCGTTTCTTGAGAAGAACGTCAAAGCAGTGGAATTTAGGAGGATGTGGCGACAGCCGCTTGCCCGCTCTGCCGGGGGGGCTGCTGGGGTGTCCAGTGGGGCCCCACGGGAGGTCATCCCAAAGGAACCGTGGCCCCATGGGTGCCGCTGGGGGCTGGTGGTGGAGCTGCGCCGGGGGCTGAGCCGTGGGGGGAGGGTGCAGGCTGAGAACGTGCTAACCTCAGTGCACAGATGAGCCACCCCCGAGGTGCTTCGAGCAAGCTTGGAGACAAACAGCATCCGGGTGGGGATGGGGAACCCTGTGGGGAGGGCGGTGGGTGCAAACCAGTCCTGTCCTGCCCCACCTCGGGGAGGAGGACAAGTGGGTCCTGGCTGGAGGTGACAGTTGGGGACAGGGCCAGTGTGCCACCAAACGTCTCCTTGTCTGCAGCATCTCTGTGCCCCAAAATAACGGGGTGCTGGGGAGGAGCCTGAGCCAGGAGAGCCCATCATGCCTCGAGATTTGGGGGCACCATCTGGGGGGTTTGACAGCTTGGGGGACTGGATGGTAATAAACCCTGTCCCTTGCACTGCAGCCCGCTCTGAGCCAGGTTCTGGAGCAGGTGTGAGTGTCTGTGTGTATGTGCCTGTGCACGGGTGTGCCCCAGGAATTTTGGGGGTTCCACTGGTGGGATGGATCCACTTGGTGGGGCTGGGGGTGCAGGTGTAGGATGCCAGCATGCAGGTAGGGTGGCGGCAGGGCATCGGCAGGGTGCAGGAGTCTGGGCAGGGCACAGACGGCCTCCGTGGTCGGTGCCCGTGTGCGGAATCTCCCTCTCCCGGGTCGGAGTCTTTCCGGTGCCGGTGA
>WAAG01082812.1:119476-131492 GCA_013390105.1 Tichodroma muraria
GGGTGTCGGGGGCGGGGGCGGGGGCGGTGCGGGGGCGGGGGAGCCGCCGGCCCCTCCCGGGAGGCCGATCCCTGCGTTGCTTTTAAGCCCCGCACGGCCCCGTGCTCGGGCTGGCGGGCAAGTGCGAGGGAGGGCAGTAGTGGCAGCAGCGGCACCGGCACCGGGTCCAGGAGCAGGACCGGGACCGGCCCCGCGATGCCGCCGCTGCCCGCCTGGCTCTGCCTGGCCGCGCTGCTCCTGCCCCTGCCTCTGTCCCTGCCAGCCCCGGACGCTGCCGGTCCCTGCCCCCAGCCCTGCCACTGCCCCCGGGCCGGGATCCTGCTCTGCCGGGAGCCCGACACCGTGGGCAGCCTGGCCCCGCTGCTGAGAACCGCCAGCTTCACCGACGTGTGAGTGGGGCCGCGGGCGATGGGGCCGGGGGCATCGGGGTGATGGAGCTCAGTCACCGGGTAGAGGGACTGGGAGCGATGGGACAGCACGGTGGAGCCGGCAGTGATGGAGCTTGGGGATGGGGATGACGGGGCTGGATGTGATGGAGCTGGGGGTGACAGAGCTCAGGGACCAGGCAAAGGCGCTGGGGGTGACAGAGCTCAGGGACCAGGCAGAGGAGCTGGGGGTGACGGGGTTGAGGGGTGCATTGGTGGGGCTGGGGCGGCGCTGGAGTTGGCGGTGGCAGAGCTCGGGGATGGAGATGATGGGGTCGGGAGTGACGGATTTTGGGGACCACGCAGGGGGGCTGGGATTGATGGGGCTGGTGATGATTGTGGCTGGGGGATGAGGTGATGTGGCTGGGGGCAGCAGGTCTGAGGGACTGGGCAGTGGGGTGATGGGGATGGAGGTGATTAGCTCGGGGGCAGGATAGCTGGGCTGGGCTGGGGCAGCGACGGAGCAGGGATCACTGAAAGGACTGGGATCGCTGTGGGGAAAGTGCCTGCCTGGTGGGAGGCATTGGGGGCTGCAAAGATGGGATGGGGGGGCTGCAGCATCCTGCCAGGAGCAAGCGAGGGACTGGGGGCAGCTCTTCCCCCCCTCCTGCAGCGATGCTGACCACGGCAACACGCTGAGGGTGCAACAGGGAACACCCATACCGTGCTGGGCAGGGCAGAGGCGTGGGGAGCCACTTGTCTCCATCCTGTTGGGGCTGTCACTGTGCCCTGGGGCCTGTGTGTTGGCATGCTGGGGGGACACCCTCCAGATTTGCTGGTTTGGGGCATCTACTCTGCTCCCACTCCTTCCACTGCTCCAGGATGTGTGGTGCGAACACAGCGAGCAGAGATGAGGAGGGTGCAGGGGGGACGGGGACGGGATGCTGCAGGATACCAAAATGCCCCAATTCCTGGGGTTTCCCCCCACCACAGACCTGCCTGTGCCGCATTGCTGGGGACTGGCTGCGGTGTCTCCGTGCCTCAGTTTCCCCATGTGCCGGGGGATGCTGTGCCACAGGCGCTGCCAGCTCTTTGTTCGCTGGCTGGTGGGGTGGGGTGGGTGGTGATGGGGATGGTGGTCCCCGAGAGATCTCCAGCCATCCCGCTGCCTCAGATGCTCTCGTTCCATCCCCACCAGGGCTAGCGGGACCAAAACTCCCTTGGTGTGGATCTGAACCCAAATAAATCATCCCCTGTGATTTGGGCTTCACAGGAGCAACCTGTGGGGTGGGGCAGGGAAAATCCCTGCACCTGCTCCCAAAGGGGCTTTTCTTCACCTCCTGCCTGGAGAAAAGGGTGGGGGGATAGTGACAGTGGTGGCTCTGTCACAGTGCAAGACATCATGGGGAGCAAGAAGGGGTAGGGACCCAAAACGTGAATGGGGCTGAGCCCCAGCAAACTCATCCTGTGGGTGAGACTGCCAGCTCCAAGTGGTGGCTCAGCCCTGGCCCCACACAGCTGGCACCAACTGGGGGCTCAGCACCATCGGGATCGCCTGCTGCCATCCCCCCCTCCTCCCAGCTCATCCCAGGGGAAACTGAGGCACAGTGGGGCAGCTCATCTCCATCCTTGTCCCCATCCCAGCTGTGGGCTGTACTGCAGGCACAGGCTGGGGAGTGGAAGAGCTGTGGCCCTCTCATTCCTCTTAGCCCATGCTTTGCCAACAGCCCCAGGCATGAGGGGTCCTGGGCTGCTACCCTGACCCCCCTCCTTTGCCTTCCAGCACCATTGAGAACCAGCAGGCGTTGACGACCTTGACCCGAGCTGACACCAGGATGCTGCGGGACCTCAGGAACCTGTGAGCACCCCGGGGAGGGGTCCTTGCACGGGGAAGGGGGGGGAGGGAAGGGCTGATGGAGGGCCGGATCCCCAGAGCTCAATCCCACTGCAAGGAGTCACAGGGGGTACTCCCAGAATGGAGATTGAGGATGCACAGCGCAGGTGCTCAGCCTTTCCCTCCTTTCAGCACCATCTTCAGGTCGGGGCTGCAGCACATCTCTGCCGATGCCTTCCTGGACACCCCCAGGCTGAGCCACGTGTGAGTCCCCCCCTTCCCCACTTCCCTCCCTCGGCACCTTCTTCCCGTTTGGGGGTCAGCCCCCCCGTCCCCGCGGGCGCTGGCCCCAGTGCAGGGTGGCCGGTGTCCGCGCCCGGGCAGGATCGATGGTGTCCCGCTGCCCGCGGGCACATCAGCCTGGCCGGGGGGGCCACGCGGGGCTCTGCTGCTGAGTGGGAAACCATCGATCTGGGCAGGAGCGCGGGCAGCTGCCGGCCCCCGCGGGAGCCCAGTGCTGCCCCGGTGCGGGACGGGTTCCCCGAGAGCGAGGGGGGCCCGGTCCTGGGGTGCATGGGGCTCCCCCCTCGCAGGGAGGTGCCCGAAGGCTGGTGGCACGCCTGGCAGAGCTGGTTTTGCTTGGTCACGGTGTGACAGCAGTGGCCCCTGTGCTGCCTCGTTCCACGGCCAGAGCCTCTGCGGGGCAGGGTGATGTTGGAAGGGACTTTGAGTGGGAAGGGATGGCTGATGGGGTTTGTCCTAACAGGAATCTCTCCTCCAATGCACTGCAAAGCCTTTCCTGGAAAACCTTCCACCATCTGCCCCTGCAAGAGCTGTGAGTGATGAGGGAGAGGGGGGAGGTGGGTGTGGAGTATCTCCCACTGGGGATGTACCCCTCAAGTGACACAGAGGCAGGGACAGAGATGGGGATGTAGTGAGATGGTGGCTCTCACATCCATGGGTGTGGGGACAGGGACAGGGGTGGCACATGGGGCTCGCGTGACACAAAGCTGGGGACTGGGGGCACCCATGTGGAGCCTTGGCTGGCTCTGCTGGGACATACACGAATGTGTGGGGCCTGGAGCCCTTTTGAGCCCATGTTCTCTTCCCTGTTCCATCTTAGCATTTTAGTGGGAAATCCCTTCAACTGCTCTTGTGGCCTCCGCTGGCTGCAGCTGTGGCAGAACAGCAGCCGGGCTGAACTGGGGAACCAGTCTCTGGGCTGCTGGGAGGGCAGCGTGCTGGTGCCCCTGGGCAGCCAGGTCCTCCACACCTGTGGTACGTGGATGGGTTTGGCTCCTGAGTTTGTCCCCTATCCTGAGCCATTTGGCTGGGGATAGCGTGGGGCACAGGGATACATGTGGCTCACCCTTCTTGCCCCCGCAGACCCCCCGACCGTCCACATCGAGCCCCCCGAGGTGGTGCTGCGCCAGGGGGACAGTGTCAACCTCACCTGTCACATCAGTGCCGACCCGCCGGCCACTGCAGAGTGGGTGCTCCCCGAGGTGGGATCCGAGCTGCTCACTGTCACCAAGGCAAGCTCAGCCTTCCTGGGGTATGGCCAGGAACCCTCCCAGCAGCACGGGTCCCCCCAGCATCCTCTCACTGGTGGGGTGGGCATGGGGGGATGCAGGAGCTCGCCAGGCTTGGGGGTGTCATCCGCTCATCCCATCCCGGTACTCCCTGCAGCTCTCAGACTGTGAGATCGCCCTGGAGATCAACAACGTCTCCTCCAGCCTCCACCACATGGACTTGACGTGCAGGGCAGAGAACGAGGCGGGGCCGGCAGAAGACAGTGTGACACTGAACGTCACCTGTGAGCAGTCCAGAAGGGGCTGGGGTGGGGGCTGGGTAGGGGGTCTGGCTCAGGAACCCACCCAGCCCTGCCTCTCCCAGTTCCCCCCATGATCCTGCTGCTAGACAAAGCCATCCCCCAGCATTCCTGGTGCATCCCCTTCTCCGTGAATGGCAACCCCATGCCCAGCATCCACTGGCTCTTCAATGGCACGGCCCTGGTGGAGGGACTCTACATCCACACCCTCATCATGGAGTATGAGCACAACACCACCGTCCTGCACGGCTGCCTCCAGCTCAACCGTCCCACCCACGTCAACAATGGCAACTACACCCTCCTGGTCCACAACCCCCTGGGCTCGGCCGCCCGCAGCATCCAGGGGCGGTTCATGGACAATCCCTTCAGCTTCAGCCCTGAGGAGCCCATCCCTGGTAGGTGCCAGATGGGGGATCTCCTCTAGGTGCCTGGGGTCTCCTCTGTCTTACAGAGGAGCTGTGTCACACCTGGTGTGCCGAACGGGTTGTATTGGACTCTGCCTGTTGTCTGTACAAGCCCTGGTGTGCCTCAGTTTCCCCAGGGATGAGAGGGGGAAGGATGGGGTACTCCCACCTGAGGAATAACGCATGTTTCTGCTTTCTCTCCCTTTGGGCTGCTCCAGTGTCCCTGTCCCCACCGGGTGAGTGGCCAGGGTTGCTGCCCCAACCCCCCTAAACTGGACATTCCACCCACCCCCCAGGGTGGATCCTGGAGTGTCCAGGTCCTTGCCAGGGCGACTTCAGGGGATAGGGACCCCACACTCACCCTACACCTTCTCCCTGCCCCAGGCACCAGGAATAGCTCACTGGAGGGGCCTGTGGAGACACCAGATGAGCACACGTTTGGGGTGAGGAATTGCTCTGCAGCCTGGGATGGGAGGACCAGGACACTTGCAAGAGGGTGGGACAAATCCTGTGGGGACAGCCAAACAAGCACTGATCAGGATGGGGATATATGATGGGGATGAAAGACAGAGTCTCAGTGCCTCAGTTTTCCCTGTGGCATCTCCTGGGGCTTGTAACCATCTGATGGGTTTATTCCCATCCCACGGGCTGAGAAAAGGGACCTGCTGGCACCCCGACCTGAGCCCTGTCCTTGCTGCCACCAGGTCTCGGTGGCTGTGGCACTGGCTGTGTTCGCCTGCCTCTCCCTCTCTGTCATGCTCATCCTGCTCAACAAGTGCGGGCACCGGTCCAAGTTTGGCATTAACCGTGAGTCCCCCCAGCCTGGTGACTCAATATTCAGGCTGTGACACGGGGACAGCCTGGTCCCCACATCCCTGGGGCAGCCGGGGCTGTGTTGGGCACCTGGGTTGGGTCACAGGTGTGGGAAGAGGGACTGTGGGTGGGGACCAAGGGTGGGGGGACACCCGTGGAGGGGTGCTGGCTCCCCCCGGGAGCGTGGGCAGCAGCTGCTAATTCACTCCTGGAATGGATTCAGCCTCTAAATGGTTTTGATCGGGCTGCCTGGCCCCCGGGGGCCGGACGAGCAGGGGGTTGCTCGGCAGAGCTTGGCACTGGCTGCACAGGCTGGGGGGGCTGGGGGACCCCCTGATGGCCTTGTCCTTGTCCCCACAAGGCTCAGCGGTGCTGGCCCAAGAGGATGACCTGGCCATGTCCCTGCACTTCATGAACCTGGGCAGCAGCCCCCTTTCCTCGGCTGAGAGCAAACTGGAGGGGCTGAAGAGCAACTTCATCGAGAACCCCCAGTATTTCTGCAATGCCTGTAAGGGTTGGGTCGGGGACTGTGGTCCCCGAGCATCCCCCCATGCTCATACCCGACCCAGGGGGCACTGACGGGTGGGGGTCCCCCCAGGCGTGCACCATGTGCAGCGGCGGGACATTGCTCTGAAGTGGGAGCTGGGCGAGGGCGCCTTCGGGAAGGTTTTCTTGGCCGAGTGCTACAACCTCCTCCCAGAGCAGGAGAAGATGCTGGTGGCTGTGAAGGTGAGGAGGGGATACAATGCGAGGATGAGAGGGTCCGTGGGGGTGTCACTGATGACGTGTCCCGGCAGGCGCTGAAGGAGGTGACAGAAAGTGCCCGCTTGGATTTCCAACGTGAAGCTGAGCTGCTGACGGTGCTGCAGCACGAGCACATCGTCAAGTTCTACGGCGTCTGCACTGAGGGCGAGCCCCTCATCATGGTCTTCGAGTACATGAAACACGGCGACCTCAACCGCTTCCTCAGGTGGGACGGGGGGGGACAGGAGCCCCCCATCTGCCGCTCCATCAGCGCAGCCAGCCTGCTCCCTGCTAATGCAGCCCTCCTTGCAATATTGATTAGATTAGCTGTCTGAGAGGCTTAAATAGAGAGAGATTGGCCATCAGCTGGAATAAGCAGAGACTTTTCGATTGCCCCCCCAGGTATTGCTGCTAGACGGGGGGGCTGCCAGAGGCATCGCTTTAGTGGCCGCGCGAGGAGCTCTGAGACGTGGCTTTTATGATTATTGTTATGGGAGTTGGCATTAATGGTTCTGCCGAGCAGAGCTCCCCCAGCCCCCGGCCGCGGCCGCCCTGGCCGGGCTGTCAGCCGCGCTCGGCATCAAAGGCACCGAGGGGCCGCAGGCGGCGGGAGCCGCGCTGGCCCCCGGCCGGGCTCGCACGCCCCACTTCACACGCGCTGCCGCTTTCACACCCACCCTGCACGCCCTGACGTGCTGCCTTCCACCCTGACACGCTGCCTTCTGCGGGGGGACGGCCCACGTGTGTGCACGTGTGTGTGTGTGCCCTCCCCGTGTGCATTACAGGTGTGTGTGCCCTCCCCATGTGCGTGCACAGGTGTGTGTGCCCTCCCCGTGTGCATTACAGGTGTGTGTGCCCCCTGTGTGCATTACAGGTGTGTGTGCCCCCCCGTGTGCGTGCACAGGTGTGTGTGCCCCCCTGTGTTCATCACAGGTGTGCGTGCCCCCCCGTGTGCGTGCACAGGTGTGCCCACGCACACACACCTCTCCCCTGTGCGTGTGTGACCCCTCCTGCACAAGCACAGCTCTTCCCCTGTGCGCACACGCGCACGTGAGCACAGTGTTTCCCCCCTGTGCACGTGTGTGTGCACCCCCTTCCCTGGCACACACGGGCACACGTCCATGCCTCTCCCTTGTGCACCTGCACGCCAGGGGAGGATGCACACCTGTGTGTGTGTGTGTGTGTGTGTGTGTGTGCGTGTGCTCATTCTTCCCCCATGTGCACGCACATGCACGTGCACACGCTTCTCTGGCGTGTGTAAGCACAAGTGCTCGCCCGCTCCTGGTACCTGCGCGGACTCACGTGCGCACTTTTCCCCGCGTGTAAACCCTTCTCTAGGTTTGCCCCTCTCCCTCGTCCGGGGAGCACAGCCTCTCCCCTGCCTCTGCCCACCCTCTCCCACACACGTCCTGCACTCCAAGCAGCCTCTCTGCCTGGCAGGTCCCACGGCCCAGATGCCAAGATCCTGGAGCAGGGCCCGGGCCAGCCCCGGGGGCCGCTGGCGCTGGGCCACATGCTGCACATCGCCACGCAGATCGCCTCGGGCATGGTCTACCTCGCCTCCCTCCACTTCGTCCACCGGGACTTGGCCACCCGCAACTGCCTGGTGGGCCACGACCTGGTGGTGAAGATCGGGGATTTCGGCATGTCCCGGGACATCTACAGCACGGACTATTACCGGGTGAGCTGTTCCCTCTCTCCTCTCTGCTCTGTGATGGGCTGGGAGGCCACACTCAATTTTCCCTCGTGGCTGCTGCCTCCCACCCCTTCTCCATCCGTATTTAACCACAGAATGGCTTGGGTTGGAAAGGATGTTTGGAAGCCATCCAGCTCAACCTGCAGGGATGCTTTCCAATAGAACAGGTTGCTTGCTCCAAACCCTGACCTTGAATATCTCCAGGGATGGGCAGCCACAGCTTCTCCGGGTAAACTGTGCCAGGGCATCACCACCCTCAGAGTAAAAAATTTCTTCTTTACATTTAACCTGGGGCTACATGAGTGGGGCCAGGGATGGGGGAAGGGAAATGGGAGGGTCCCTGCCTTGCTGACAGCCCTGCTGTGGGCAGGTGGGGGGCAGGACCATGCTGCCCATCCGCTGGATGCCTCCCGAGAGCATCCTGTACCGTAAATTCACCACCGAGAGCGATATCTGGAGCTTCGGTGTGGTGCTCTGGGAGATCTTCACCTACGGGAAGCAGCCCTGGTACCAGCTCTCCAACACCGAGGTGAGCAAGCGGGGGAAGGAGGATGGTGACAGCCCCCCAGGGGTACCCAGAGTGGGGGATCCCACCTCCATCCCTGTTCCTGCAGGCCATCGAATGCATCACTCAGGGGCGGGAGCTGGAGCGGCCCCGCACGTGTCCCTCCGAGGTCTACGCCATCATGCAGAGCTGCTGGCACCGGGAGCCCCAGCAGCGCCAGCCCATCAAGGAGATCCACAGCCGCCTCCAGGCCCTCGTCAAGACGCCCCCTGTCTACCTGGACATCCTGGGCTGAGTGGGGACCCCCACCCACCCTCTGCTCCCTGCTGTTCCCCTGCCCGCCCCGCTGCCCAGGGGCATGGCTTTGCCCCACACAGCCCTGGACTGATGCCCCAAGGCGGGAGAAGCCTGAAACCTTATTTATAGTTTGCCAGCCCACTCCCGGGGGGGGCTGGAGGGCTGGGCTGGGGGACCCCCAGGGCTGTTGCCCCCGGTTTGTGGCCCTGCTGTGTGACTCCTTGGCATTCCCACCGTGCCGGGATGGAGGCTCTTGGCTGATGTGGGTTGGCTCAGGGTGGCAGAGCTGGGAGAGCCCAGCACGGGGTCCATGCCAGTGCAGGAGCTGGGGAGCTCAGCTCTCCCAGGAGAGTTGGGGTGCCCCAAGCTCGCCCGCTCTGCAGCAAAACCAGTCAATAATAAACTGTGTCTCCCCTGCACTGGCCCCTGCGTGCTCCGGGGTGTCAGCTGGGTGGGTGGGATGGGGGGATTTTGGGGAGAAACAGGGGCTTTTCACATTAAGGAAGCTGCCGTGTCTGGGGGAGAGGAGCTGGACGGGAGGTGCTGCCCCAGGGATGCCAGGATGTGGGGACAATGTGTGCCTGGGGTGCAGCGATGATGTGTGCCCAGGAACCTGGGCTGCAGGTGTCACACATGCCTGGGATGCTGTGTTTTGTACCCAGGGCCCGGGGCCCGGTGCAGGGATGGGGTCCTCATCCCCAGCCCAGAAAAGGCTGTGCCGTAAGGACCACCTTGGGAAGGGCTCCAGGGATTTTTGTGCCACACCCTGGCTTGGGGAGCCTGAGTCTCCTGGCCGAGGGCTTCAGGTGGAGGATGGGACTTTGCAGCACAAAGCCAACACCCATCCCCCTAAAAGAGTGACATCCCTCCTTCCGTGTGTCCTCTCATCGGAACCAGGGGGTTATCACATGCCCTGTAGCATCCACTCCATCATTCTTCCTCAAGCTCTCCAGCCGCCTTGGTAATGGTTGAGACCTGGATTTGACCATAATGGAGCTGAATTGATTTCATCTGGATAATTAGGCAGCACAGGCAGAGCCCTGGCAGCTCCTCTGTTACCAGCTGTGACCCAAGATAAGCAGGAGGAAAGTGGGGTTGCAGGGGAAACTGAGGCACGGCACAGGGCGGGAGTAGTCAGGGGTTCTGCGGCGGGTGCTGAGGGTCTGGGGCTGGCACGGCACCTGGCTGTGCCCAGTGGCTGGATGTGGCATAACAACAACAACAGGAGGAAATGGGAGCCACCGCCAGCGCCCCGCAGCTTTCACCCTGTAATGCATCCCAAAACCCTGCGGCAGGGTAAGGCCCCTCTGGCTGGCCCTGGATCTTTGCCGAGGGTCCTGCCCTGGAAGATGGGGAGCTGGCATGGGCAGGGTCCGGCTTTGCTGGAGCTCAGCCTGGCTGGCAGAGCCCCCCACCTGCTTCCTTGGGGTCTCTAATCGCTACCCATGCTGATTTATGGCCTTTTTCTCTCTTATCTAATTTGAGGAAGGAACTAGATTACAACCTTGAGCTTTTCCAGCCCCGTGCTGGAGATTGCCGCAGACCAATGCCCCAAAAGGGACCATGTGTAGTGGTGACACCCCCTCTCCAAACAGGGTGGGCTTTCCTGAATCCGTGACACGGGGAGCCTCAGGTTCCTTCATGGGGTGGCTGTGCCTCAGTTTCCCCCTTAGAGTGGTCAGGGAAGAGTTAAAGGTTCACCCCGCGATCGATTTTATGCCCCCCTCCCTCCTGCCGAAGTTTCTCCATTTCACTGCTCCGGGGGGAGCGGTAATGGACTCTGGCAATGAGGTAATTAACGGCTCCGCTCCCTGGCGGAGCTGCCGCCCCAGCGGCACCGGGGCCTGGCCCTGCTAACCCGGGTTCATCAGGGCTGGGGCGTCCCGGGCCCGATTCTGCTTCGTGCAGCCAACGCAGCTGCTGCTGATCCCCAGCCACATCCTGCCTCGCGCACCCCGTCCCGGCTGTGCCATCCTCCTGTGCCCTGGTGCCACCGGCCCAGGCCATGGCAGGGTCGGGTCTGCTCTTTAGAGGGCCCCACTCCCTCCCGGAAGCTCCCAAGGGGGCCCCAGGTCCCCTCTAAGAGGATCAGTCAGGTGTTCGGGGTTCCCCTCCTGATGGGGCGGGTGTTTAGGGGAGCTGAGGGTACAGCTGGCTCCTGGCACTGAGAGACAGGCCCCGCACAGCCCCGACCACACCAAAGTGCACTTGGGGGCCTCTGTCCTCTCTGGCTCTGAGGGTCCCGAGGGGGCTGCAAAGGCATCTCAGCACTGAAGTGCCACTGGAGTGTCCCTGAGCAATATTTCCCCACCGCCCCTGGGACACCTTAAAAAGCACTGGAGAGCGGGGTCACTTCCCCACCAGGTCCTCAGCTCCGGATGCCCCCAACTTGTCCCATCTGCAATATCCTTTCCTACGCCAGGATGCCGCAGCCCCCGCGTTCCCGATGCCCACCCCTGCTCCGGGAAGCGCCGTTTTGGGGTGGCCACAGCGGAGCCCCAGCTGGGGGTGGGCTTGATCCTAATGGAGACCCGGGGAGAGGAACGGGGAGGGGGCGGGCAACTGAGTCTCCCTGGGATGTGAAAATCGTTGTGAGTGATTAGAGCTGTTCCTGTAACGAGCAGAGCAATTAACGGCGCCTCGGGAGCCTCGGAGGCTTCTAATGTGTGCTGGGGGTGGGGGGCAGCTGGGCAAGGGGGCCCGTGGTGCTGAGTTGCCGGCCGGGGGTCCCGGGTTCGGGGGAACACGTGGTGACCCAGACATCTCGGGATGCAAGGATATGCTCAGGAGTCTGGGATATAATTTTGATATGTGGTCTGGATCCAGGGTTGAAGAGGTGGTGGATGGCTGAGAATCTGGGGATATGGGGATGATGCAGGGCCGAGGATCCCAGGATATGGGGGTGATGTATGGCCAGAGATCCTGGGAGGCAGGGGAACGCGTGGCCAGGGATCCTGCAGCGTAGGGCAGGCGTGTCTGGGATGAGGGGGTGTCTCATGCCTGTGGTCCTGGGACGTGCCCGGGATCCTGAGATGTGGGGATCCTGTGTGCCCAGGATGCAGGGACACGGTGTGCTCAGAATGTGGGGGGGGATGTGTACCTGAGATTTGGGGATGCAGGAATGGTGTGTCCCTGGGATGCAGGGATGCTGCGTTGGTCACAGCATCCCACATCACCAGGGTTGGTGCCCAACATCCTGGGCTCTGCTCTGCTGCCAGCAGCCGCTGCCCTGAAGCCAAAGGACGCCCTGCTCTCCACATCCCCTCACCACAGAGCAGCTGCCCCTTGGTCAGGGGGACCCTTTGCTTGCCACAGCCCTGCGGGACAACCCGGGCCAGGCCCTGCACCCATGGGTGCCACAGAGCCCTCGGGAAGGGAACACCCTCCAGCATCAGGACCCTGCTGAGGGGCTGCACCAGGATGTCCCCACATGGAGACCCCTCCCCATCCAGTGCTCTATGTGAGCAGCCCCGGCAGTGCTGCTGCGCCAAAACCCGCTGGTTTCTGGACAGAAGAGAAAAAAAAAA
>WAAG01082812.1:136927-163618 GCA_013390105.1 Tichodroma muraria
CCTTCTCACCTCTTCCACCACATTCATCTTCTCCCATCTTCCTCAGCTCCCCCACCATCCTCATCTCCCTCTGCACCAAGCTCATCCTGCCCTACTGCCTTCCCCCCCAGGAGGTCCCCCTGCACCCTCACCCAGCCAGCCAGGTGTTGGCTGCATGACCAGGAACATTTTAATCCCCACCTGGTGCTTTGTGCTCCCCTGTTTGCAAAGCCCCTTCCCAGCACAGCCAGTGCCCCGTAGTGGGAGCACTGGGGTTCTGAGCGTGCACCCCCAGCTGTCACCCGATGCTCGGGGAGTGCGTTTGCCTCCCTGGCTGGGCCGGACTCTACTGCAATGAGAGCTGCCCCCCTGGCTACTTCGGGCCCGGGTGCTTGCAGAGCTGCCTCTGCCTCCACGGGGGGGTCTGTGATGGGACCACCGGCCACTGCCACTGCCCCCCTGGCTACACGGTGAGGGGCATGGGGGGGGAGTGGGGGTCTGGGTGGTGCTGGAGGGATCATGGGGGCTCTGGATGGTTCTGGGGGAAATTTGGGGGTGTCTGGATGGTTTGGAGGCTGGGCAAACATGGGGCCTGGGCATCCCTGGGGGAAATATGGGAGTCTGGGCATCCTCGGGTATAGGTTGGGGGTCTGGTTATCTCTGAGGGCAGTTTCAGGGTCTGGGCCTCCTTTGGGGGGACAAATGTGGTCATACATGGGATCTGGGCATACCTGGGGGAAATATGGGAGTCTGGGCATCCTTTGGGGGGACAGATGTGGGCATCCTTGGGATCTGGGCAGCCCTGGGGAGAGCTTGGAGTTCCTGTGGGAGAATGGGGTTTTTGGGGTTGTCCACTTTCCCTACAGCACCAGGTTACCAAGAGAAGGTGTGCGGTCCCCAGACATGTGGGTCCTTTCCCCAGCCCTGGGCAGGGGTCCCGTCTGTCCTGAATTCTTGGTCCCTACACCCAGGACGAGCACTGCTCCTCCCTGTGTCCCTCCAACACCTTTGGGATGAACTGCTCAAGGCACTGCTCCTGCCAGCACGCCCTCGCCTGCTCCCCACTCGACGGCACCTGCTTCTGCAAGGAAGGTGGGCGGACACCGGGGTCTGGGGGGTCCCTGTCCCCATCTCCACACCCACCCACTGTCCCCTCCTCCCACAGGCTGGCATGGACCAAACTGCTCAATGCCGTGTCCTGCTGGTACTTGGGGTCCCAGCTGCAACCGGAGCTGTGACTGTGCCCATGGGGCATCCTGCAGCCCCCAGAGCGGGACCTGCCACTGCCCCCCGGGCTGGCAGGGCCCTCACTGCCTGCAGCCCTGCCCGGTGAGTCCTTCCGGCTGTGCTGGTGCTGCTGGCACTGGGGTTCAGTGCCACCGCCCTGTGCTGACTCCCCAGCCTGTCCCCATGCTCCAGAATGGGACCTTTGGGGCAGGCTGTGGGGAGCGCTGTGTCTGCGCCCACGCTGATGGCTGTGACCCAGTGACAGGAGAGTGCCACTGCCTGCCTGGCTGGACAGGTAAAGGGGAACGCCAGGCGTTGGGAGGACCCCACTGTGCCCTCAGCCATGACCTTCATCACCCTCACCCTCCCTGCAGGGCCACAGTGCAAGCAGGGCTGTCCCCATGGCTCCTGGGGCCAGGGCTGCCACAAGTCCTGCTCCTGCCGCAACGGAGCCTCCTGCTCCCCCCAGGATGGATCCTGCACCTGTGCCCCGGGGTACCGCGGCCCCACCTGCCAGCGCCGTGAGTGAACCCCCCAAAATTCCAGGTCGCTCGCTTAAGCCTGATCCTTAAGCCCTAAGCTGAGGCCAAGCACGTTCCTCTCTCCCCAGCCTGTCCCGCTGGCCGCTATGGCAAACGCTGCTCCATGAGCTGCTCCTGTGCCAACGGCTCCTCCTGCCACCCCACCAACGGCTCCTGCCTCTGCACCCCGGGCTGGCGTGGCCCCCACTGCTCCCAGCGTGAGTAGGGGGCAGCGGGCAGGGGGCAGGGGGAGCGCGGGGAGCAAGACCTTGATTCAGATGGGGAGTCTGGAGGGAGCAGGAGAGAGAACTGCTCGTGGCCACCTGGGTGACTCCTATGCAGTTGTGGCCCGGGCAGTACGGAGCCATAGAGACCCCTGTGGACCTCCACGGTCCTGACCACCTTGTGGCTGAATGCTCCCAGCGTGCAGCTATATGGTACTGCTGTGTCCCCAGGCTGCGCCCCTGGGACTTTTGGGCCCCAGTGTGACCAGCTGTGCCACTGTCCCCACAACGCCACTTGTGACCCCACCAACGGGACGTGTCCCTGTGCCCCAGGCACGATTGGGCCCCACTGTGAGGCTGGTGAGTAGGGGCAGAGCGGGGGCCCCCGGGGTTCCCTCCCCCACCCTAAGGACTGACACTCCTCCCCACCCCATAGGGAATCCTGACTCGCCTTACACCATCGAGCCAGCCCCCCCTGCAGCCTACAGTCCCCTGGGCATGCTGCTGAGCCTGGTGGCCCTGGTGGTATTGCTGGTGGCTGTGGTGGTCACAACCCTGTGCTACCATCACTGGCAGAAGGGGAAGGAGCGGCGGCACCTGGCCGTGGCCTACAGAGCAGGACAGACAGACACCTCTGACTACATGGTGCCAGGTCAGCCCGGTGTGGTGGAGATGCGGCCCCAGCCCCGGTGGCCCTCTTGCACCAGGCTGACTCCTGTCCCTCCAGATGTACCCCCAAGCCACCATGCGCACTACTACTCCAACCCCAGCTACCACACGCTGTCCCAGTGCCCGCTGCCAGCCCCCAGCCCCCAGGACAGAGCCAGCTCCCTCAAGGTATGGCAGGGTGTGGCACAGGACAGCACAGTGTTGCATGGGGCAGCGTGGCACCACTGCCACGACCTTCGAGGCCAACCCGTCCCCTTTTTGGGCTCCAGGTGCCTGGCACCCAGCTCTTCCCTAGCATGGAGAGACCCTACAGCCCCGAAGGCAATGCCACGCTGCCTCCTGACTGGAAACACCTTGGGGCATCAGCCCTGGGCCCCAGGGGTAAGGAGGAGTGGGGGGACAGCTCCGGTGTGGATCTTGGCCAGAGTGGGGTGGGCACCTGAGTCCCTTCCCTGCTCAGGATACCCTGGGAAGGGACTGGGATGGGGTGGGTAAAGAACCTTCATGCTGGAGGGGAAGATGAAGCAGAGGAGACCCCAAACCTGCCCTCTTAACAGGCAGGCAGCTGGACCGGAGCTACACCTACAGCCATGGCCTGAGGAAGTGTGACAGCAAAGGTGGGAGTGGATGGAGAGGATAGGGAAGAGACGGGGGTAGGATGGGGAAGAGATGGGGATGGGGTGGGGAAGGGATAGGAATGGGATGGGGAAGGGATAAGCTGGGCCTAGGGCAGGTATGGGAAAAGGGTTGGGGATGGGGTTAGGGTTGGATTAGGGAAGGGATTGGNGATGGGTTGGAAAAGGACTGGATTACGGTGGGGATGGGGAAGGGACAGGGATGGGATAGGAAAGGGATGGGGCTGGGACTTGCCTGAGACACAGCTGGGCACAGCTATTTCTTCTCCCCTGTGCTCCTGCCATGGGGGGATCCCCAACTGCTTCTCCCCCAGAGCACCCTTGGGAGGGGCTGGGGGCCAGCGCCAGCTCCCTGGCCAGCGAGAACCCCTACGCCACCATCAAGGAGCTGCCCCCTGCCACTGCCAAGGCCCACGAGGGCAGCTACATGGAGATGAAATCCCCAGTCCAGCGGGAGATGTCCTACGCGGAGATTGGGCTCCTTGAGGAGCCTCCACGGGAGGGTACGGCTGGGGAGCCCCTGGCCCTGGTGGCCCCGGTCAGTGGGGACACAACTCCAGTGATGGGGAGTGCATAGCTGTGAGGAGGGAACAGCCTGGGGACAGGGGCTGCGCAGCCCAGGGGGACATGACCTTGAGGACAGAGGCTGCCTGTCCCCAGGGGGACATTGGTGATGGGGGCTCCATGACCCTGGGTGGAGCGTGTCCCCTTGCAGCCTTCTCTTGTCCCCACAGAGAGTTGTCCTGAAGGGCCCGAAGGCCCCCCCACCAGAGACCCCCCCAACCACTACGACTCCCCCAAGAACAGCCACATCCCCAGTCACTATGATGTGCCACCTGCCCGCCACTACCCCCCATCCCCGCCACTGCGCAGGAAGGACCGCTGAGGGAGCCTGCGGGCGAGGCACCGACCACGAGGGACGGAGGATGGCTGCGGGGACTGGAGTACCCACCCGGGGGCTGCAGCCATCCCTGAGCACGGGCCCACGGTGGTGAATAAAGGGTGTTTGGTGTGGAGCGTGGATGTTCGGTGACTGCCGCGGCCGAGTCCCCACTGAGTGTCTGTGCCAGGGAACCATACGGAGGAAGGAGGAGACTGGTGGGGTCCCTGGTGCACTGTGGGCCACCCTCGGCTCCATGCTGGGTCACTGCTCCCTCCAGGGTGTGCACGAGGTGGGAAGCCAAAAACTTTTGGGTGCAACTCAAAGTGTGGCGGTGCCAGCTGTGCACCGTGGCAGGGAAGAGAGCGCGTGCAGAACGGGGAAAGGCTGATGGAGCCCACAGTGTGCCAGGAGTGAGAGTGGGGTCACCTGTGGGCCTGCATGAAGCCTGGGGAAGGGAGAAGCCCTAAAGTGCCCCAGGAGGAAGAAGAGGCCATCTGGCCTGCAGGAAGGCTAGCAGAGCCCCCAGAGATCTGCCAAAGGCTGATGGAGCCCATTGAGCCTTTTGTGGGGAGCAGGTGCTCCTGCAGGCCAGGCAGAGCATAGGGAGATCTGCAGCTGACTCAGAATAAAGCAGGGGATTGTGTGGACATGGGCAAAGCCCGGCAGAACCCATCGTGCTCCTGGGAGGGAGCAGGGTCCAGGCTGCTCTGTGGAAACTCCATCAGATCCCGCTGTGGCGACCAGGAAGGGGCAGGAGTCTGTGCGATGCCTTGGAAAGTTCTGCAGAGCCCCTGAGCGCCTTGGGAGGGTGCAGGGGTCCCAGAAAGCCCAGCAAAGCCTGTCCCACATTCTGGGAAGGAGAACAATCCCTGTGCAGGCCCCTGCACAGCCCAGCTGTGCCCGCCACGGGCCAGCAGTGGGAGCAGGGACCTGCATTGTCCCACATTGAGCCCAACAGGGTCCACCGGGGTTCATCGGGAACTGGAGTGACAGGACAAGGAGGAATAGCTTCAAACTGGGAGAGAGCAGGGTTAGGTTAGAAATTCTTCCCTAACCTAAAGGTGGTGAAGGTAGTGAAGCCCTGGCACAGGGTGCCCAGAGAAGCTGCGGCTATCCCATCCCTAGACGTGTCCAAGGGCAGGTTGGGCATGGCTTGGAGCAACCTGGGACAGCGGAAGATGTCCCTGCCCATGGCAGGGGGGGGAATGAGATGAGCTCTAAGGTCCCTTCCAATCCAAACCATTCCATGATTCTGTGATTCTACCTTTGGAATGACTTTAGCCCTTGGGCTTGAAGCAGGTTTCTCTCCCAGAAGTGTAATAACGAGACACGAATGGGCTCTGGGAAATTTAGATTGGCAAGTACATGTTCTGAGTAACAGGACAAGATGTGCTCTTGGAGAATTAAACCTGTTGTTCAGCAGGCTGTGAAGATGACATTGCAGAATGCATCAGCGTTAGACACGTTGTGATTAAAGGGGTACGTGGAATATTAAACTACACCAGTGGGGAATGCTGCATCCACAACGCTGCCACTTCCAGAGAAGAAGCCCGAGCTAAGGTGAACTAAAGTGCTGAGCAAACACTGAGATTGTTGTGGTGATGCAACCCACGGACTGGTTTGGTGGATGGAGTCCTGGACCATGGATTGTCTTGCTGTTGTAGCCGCTGGGGCTCACAGGGTGGGGGAATGGCTGATGCAAATAGGAGTGATGTTGTCAGTGGGATTTCTATTCTTAAGGATTGGCGTTGCCATTGTTCACTGTAGAATTCCTCATTTGCTCTCTTGTATCTCATCTCTGCCTTCTGTTCACGACGTGGCAATCACCAGCCTTGAAGAATTCCCGGGAAGGCGATTTAACCGGCTCTGAGCCACGGGGGGGTGGTGTTGTCCCAGAACAGGTTCCTTCGTCCAGTGTGGAGAGGCCAGTCCGCACACAGGGTGAGGAATTTGATTTATTTACTGCTCTGTGCAGAAAGCAGGGCTGGGCAACCTGTCTGGAGACAACTTTGTGAGACTGAAAGATTAAATGTGAGTGCCTCAAACATTCGGCAGCTGGGAAAGGCAGGAAGGGCTTCGCTAGGCCGGGTCTGTGTCTCTGGCTGAGGGGAAAGCGAGAGTTTATGGATGTGGTGGTGAAATCTCAGATCTGCCTGGCCACAGTTCAGGGGCTTTGAAAGACTCAGTCTGGGGGGGAAAGGGTGATCCCAGTACCGGAGCACAGCCAGGACAGAGTGAACACACCACTGGATCCAAGGGTGGGCAGAGCTTTCTTTCTTTTTTTTCTTTCTTTTCTTTCTTTTCTTTTTCTTTTCTTTCTTTTCTTTCTTTTCTTTCTCTCTCTCTCTCTCTTTCTCTCTCTCTTTCTCTCTTTCTCTCTTTCTCTCTCTCTTTCTCTCTCTCTCTCTTTCTCTCTCTCTCTCTCTCTTTCTCTCTTTCTCTCTCTCTTTCTCTCTTTCTCTCTTTCTCTCTCTCTCTTTCTCTCTCTCTCTTCCTCTTCCTCTTTCTTTCTCTGTCTCTCTCATTTCCTTCTTTTATTTCCCTCCTTCCTTCTCTGAGACCAAATGCACATTGCTTTAATATTGTTGCTTGCAAGTCCCACTCAGTGCCAAATCCAAGTCAGTTCAGTTGTTGCCAATAACTACTGCTCTATTTGCAAAGACCTCTGGATAATCATTATTATCCCTCTCATTACTGCGCAGAGATTCAAAACAACCTCCTCCCTTTTCCCTGGGATGGGAGTGGGGTGGGCAGGGACTGGCAGCACAGGGGGAAGGCAGCTGCCAGCCACACGAGGGGGCTGCCCCAGCCCCAGTGCCAGCCCCCCAGGGCACCCCAGGCAGGGGCTGGGGCTGCACAGGCAGCTGAGGGCTTCTGCCCTCCGGCTGTGCTCGAGGGAGGCCTGCAGTGCTTCAGAGACCCTTTCCAGCACCTGTATATGGAACCTGCATGAAAAAAGTGCCCATGCCTCTCATCGGCCACCTCGTCTGCCTGCCCATGCAGTTCAGGTTCCTCTGCCAAGTGGTCAAGGGTGATGTGTGGGACCCTGTGCTCCCTCGGGGGGCACAGTGATGCCTGGGGATTCCGGCTCTGCTGCCACCACCCCTGTTCTATCCCTGCAGTCATAAACTGCTGGTGCAAGAAGAAGGTCCCAGGGGACAACAACTCCAGCTGAACAGCTCCACACACAGCCCCAGCCAGGAATTCAGTGCCAGCATCCTCTGCCAGGTGTGTGCCTGGGCACCCTGTGGGTGCCCATCCCTGTGCCCAGGAGCAGGGTAGGGGCCAGGTGTGAGAGAGTAGAATGTTAAAGGTTATTGACTCAAAATTGGCCTTTCCAAAAGCAGCAGGTGCTTTGCTGAGGCCAGGCTTGCATCCTCCAGGAAGGGAGGGGAGGAGGAGAGTTTTTGGATGTGTGGTGAGGAAACCTCTGACATGCATAAAAACATACCCTGTGGCAGAGGGGGTGCCCGGCCACCACAGGGGCATGACCAGCACAAACCAACCTTTGTTTAGCAAAAGGTTGGTTTTGAGCTACACAAGGGAGAAGCAGAAGAAGCTGCTGCTTCTTCCCATGAGAAGCAGATCCTGAGAGGTGACTTAAATGGGTTTTTATCGTGGCACTGTTCTCCTTTGAACAAATGGCTCAAGAACTCCATGGCCCTTGCTGCCCCCAGGAGGTATCAGGACAGGACATTCACCTCTAAGTCATGTCTTAGAAGGTGTTATAAAGCATCAAAGACCCCCAAAGTACCCCCAGACTCATTTCCAGCTGAGTGGGGAGGTCAGTGCAAGGGGTGCCAAGCAATAGGATGAAAACTGATGCTGAGGAAGTTCCACCTGGACAGGAGGAAGAATTTCTTCCCTCTGCAGTGACTGAGCACTGGAACAGATTGTCCAGAGAATATCCTCACTGAAGATATTCCAGAACTGTATGGATTCACTCCTGTGCCCTGTGCTCTGGGATGAGCCTTTTTAAGCAGGGAGCTGGGACCAGGTGACCCATTGTGGGCCCTTCCAACCTGAACCACTCTGGGATTCTGTGATCACTCTGTGCCCACAGGTTCCCTCATCCACCTTCCACACAGCCCTTACCAATACCTGCCCCAGGTTGCCTGGGCCCCCTGAGCTACTGGGACACCAGGGATGAGGCGATGTGAGCAGAGTTCCAGGAGCCCACCCGAGCCTGGGGGGCTGCAGCTCACCCCTGCCCTGCCCCATTCCTGCAGGGACTCTAGTGACAAGGAGGCAGCAGGGAGGACATGGGGCCAGACACCAGGACATGGCTGGAGTCCCAGCCACACAACAGAAGCTGGGAGACACCGCATGGGGAGGGGCTGCCAAAAAACATGCCTGGTCCTTGAGGCACCATGGTCCTGGCACCCTGAGCCCACGCCCCATGGTGGTCCTGACCTTGGAATACCTGCAGCCCAATGCTGCTTCCAGCTCCACCCTGGCCATTCCCCCCAGCCCCTCGATGTCCACTTCTCCTTTGGTGCCACCATCTCCATGCCCAGGGTGTTCCCAGCACCTTCACATCCCGGTCCATCCCTGTGGTGCCCCTCGATGTCCCTGTTCCCAGGCATACGATGCCCCCATCTCCTTCCTCGTAGTGCACCCAAACCTGTCCCTTCCCCACAGCCCCTCAACGCCCCCACCTCTATTTCCGTCATGCCCCCAGCCCTGGGAAGGAAGTGCCAGGTGGGGCAGGGGCAGCTCCACGTACGCTGGGAGCCGCGGGTGTTGCGTGACAGAGACCTCAGTGGTGCTGCTGGGGGCAGGACCCCCGTCCTCCCCATCTGAAGCCCCCTCCTCCATCGTCCAGTGCAGCAGAGACCCCCACCTTCAGCATCCCCCTGGCAGACACACCCCAGACCCCGCTTCATGCCGTGCACAGGGGGTTGAAACATTTATTACCGAGTACCTTCAGCCCGCGTATCCCTGCTCCTCGTCGTCCTCGCTGCTGTCCTGGACGAGGTCGGGGTCCGCAGGGCTGCAGGCGAGGCAGGTGCCCCCCATCTCCCTCCAGCACGACCCGCAGTACAAGGCCTCGCAGTCGGGACTGGGGCAGGGCTGGTGCCCGGGAGTCTCGGGCGTCCCACACAAGGTGCAGCTCCGGCGCAAGCAGCGGCGCAGCCAGGGCCAACGCCGGCGGCACCACTGCAGCAGCAACGTCCCCTGCGGCAAGGACGGGCCCGTGTGGGGCTCGGCCAGAACGGCTGCAGGGTCAAGGGACAGTGGCAACCCCACCCAGCACCCCGTGTCCCTGTCCCCACTCACCAGCCCGGGCGGCTGCCGCGCTTGCCGGGCCACGCGCCCGCGCTGCAGGTACAAGAAATTCTTCCGCTGCCGCAGCAATTTGTTGTACAGGAACAGCACTCGAGTCTTCTCCCTCTGTGCCATCAAACACCGTGAGGGGTGGGTGGCTGGGGACACAGCCCACCTAGATCCGACCCCAGAACCCACCCCCAGGCTGTGCCCAGCCCTCGGACTGCTCACCTTGGGGAAGTAGAAGGCGGCGATGACGCGGCGCAGGCGGAACGGGTAGACCTGGGCCAGGCAGAGCAGGGCCAGCGCGCCCAGGGGAAGGCAGGTGTTCAGGTACTGCTGCCTCGTCATTCCGGTGGGCTGTGGCAGGCAAGCTGGGGACACGGCACCGGTGTGAGCCCTGGCCAGGCATGGGGCTGGAGGGTCCCATCCCTGGCAGGGGCTTACCGAGGTTTGAGGTCTCCACTTCAGTGTCGAAGGAGGTGTTGAGGGCCCCGATGGTGGTCCGCAGCAGCTCTGCCATCAGGGATGTGCCCATCACGTTCACAGACAAGTGGTGGCTGGCTGTGGGATGGGAGGATAAGGAGGCTGAGGAGGGAGTGGGAGGGCTGAGGGGGTCCCTGCATTGCTCAGGGGCATGGTGGGACCATGGGCCAGCCCTCCGGGGCTGTGAGCTCACTTTGGTAGGAATACTCGATAAAGGAATGGTGCTGGATGATGCTGAGAATGCTGAAGATGAAGTGGTCCAGGCCACAGACAAAGAGGAGGAAGAGCAGGAGTGGGATGCACCTGAGCAGCTCCAGCACCTGCAGGGAGCAGGGGAGCTGTCACAGCCTGCTGTCCCCAGCTCTGACCCACCCTGATTACCCCCAGGCCCTCACCATGTGCTGCAGCTCAGGCCGCTGCACGATCGGGTTGCACGGGAAGATGAAAGACGAGGTCTCCTGCCGGAGCAGCGGCAGCAGTGTCTGCTTGTTCTGGGTAAGGGGCAGGGGGTGTCTCAGTGCAGCCTCTGGGCCACATCACCGGCGTGATGGGGCTGCCCTGCACCCCTTTCCCCCCACCCAACCTGCTCTCCACGCCTGGCATCAACTTGGCGGAAATAGGTGGTGATGTAGCAGTTGTCAAAGCCGATGTTGTGACAGTATTGATAAGTGTAGTGGAAAGCCCTGGCAAGAGAGGATAGGTCTGGGGTGAAGGAGGCACTGGGTCTAGCCCCCAGGACCCCTCCTTTGTCTTCATGTCCCCCCCTAGACCTGCTGCCAAAGAAGGCCCCCTCCCCTCTGTGCCCCGCAGCTGGCACAGGGGTGTCACCCCCACCCCCTGACCATCCCAAGGCTCACGAGAAGAAGACGAAGAGGAAGGTGAAGGACAGCAGCAGGCGGAAGAAGGAGACAGCCAGGCCCAGGCGGGCGCCTTCCTCTCGCAGCTGTGAGGTCACCTCCTCCCGCAGCTGCTCGGCTATCTCAGTGCCCACCAGCATCTCGTGGTGCTCCTCCTATGGCAGAGGGGCCATGGGGCAGGGCAGGACCTGGCCCCCACCCTGGCCATAGGCACAGGGAACAGGCACCCACAGGGTGCCCGGGCACCCACCTGGTAGGCAATGCTGGCGCTGAATTCCTGGCTGAGGCTGTTGACGGAGTTGTTCACCCGGTCGTACATGTGCCCAAAGTTGCCATCCACGGGGATCCTCTCCTGGCACCATTGGCTCATGACTGCAGAGATGGAACAGGTACCATGGCAGCTGTGGCTGCCATGCCAGGGGCTGCGGGGGCAGAACTGGATCTGCCCCTCCAAGGGAGCACAGGGTCAGGGTCACCTACGTTTGACCGAATGGCAGAAGAACCCAAACTGCATGGGCAGGCAGATGAGGTGGCTGACGAGGGGCACGGTTACTTGTTTCATGCATTTCTTGTACATTTTCTGGAAATGGTCTGTG
The DNA here is from genome assembly GCA_013390105.1 of Tichodroma muraria. NCBI lineage: Eukaryota > Metazoa > Chordata > Aves > Passeriformes > Sittidae > Tichodroma > Tichodroma muraria. The sequence goes on from WAAG01082812.1 coordinate 148,273, forward strand.
CAGCGCCGCAGGCCCCTCTCAATCACAGCTGGGGGGGCAGGAGCCCTCAGCTGCCTGGGCAGCCCCAGCCCCACTGGCTCAGCCCCCATCCGGGGAGCCCTGTGGGGACAGCACTGGGATCTGGGACAGCCCCCTCCCCATGTGCTGCCGGTCCCTGTCCGCCCCACTCACTGTCACAGCGAAGTTTGGTCTTTGTCTCATAGAGCTCCTGGGTGCTGAGGGCTGTCTGGGTGCCTGGGCGTTGCCGCAGGTCGTAGCCCTCCTCGTTGGCCACCTGCTCGTTCAGCTCCACGAAGGCGCGCGAGACATTCTGCATTTCAGTGTTGAGCGTCTCCGCGCTCCTCTGCCGGGGCACACACACAGACACAGGCAGAGGCTTGGTCCTGCTCCCCTGGCCCCCCAGCACCCACTGCTCCAGACCCCTCCTCACCACCAGCTCTTCCATGACTTGGCGCAGGGGGGCTGTAGATGCCTGCCAGAGATGTCCTGTGTGGTTGACCTGTAGCTCCACCACACACTCCATCGAGCGCTTCGTCTCCATCAGGTTGTACCAGAGGTTGGCCCCAGGCCCTGGTGGCAGCAGGGGTGGTTCAGAGCCTACCAGCTCCCAGGACCCCACTGGGGGACACAGGGATATAGGGGGACCCTACCGTTGTAGATGGCAGCGAAGACAAAGGAGACGACGTAGAGCCGTCCCTCCTTTCCCAGGAACTTGGGGACCATCAGCAGGTTGGCACAGCGGAAGTGGGGGGACGTGGCCCAGCCCAAGGCAGTCACCCCTGCGCAGAGCAGAGAGTTGACCCCATGGTCCCACAGAGAACCCCCTGGGGCTCCTGATGGTCCCCATCACCTCAGTCCCCTCCCTGCCCCATCCTCACCTGTCAGCCCCCAGGTAAGCTTCACCCTTTGTGACTCTGACAGGTCCAGAGGCATGATGAGGAGATGACAGAACCCTGGAACACCCAACAATGTGTCCTGAGCTTCCAGTGCCACCAGCCCCATGCTGTGCCTGGCACAAAGACACACTCACCGAGGCCAAGGAGCATCCCAAAGCCAGCACCCAGGAAGACCTTGCTGTAGCAATACTCGTCCGGCTTGCTCCAGAGGAACCGGCTGCACGGGCCAGGCAGGACGGAGACCACCACTCGCTTCAGGGCTGGGTGGGGAGGGAGGTGTCAGCCCTGCCTGCTCCCACTGCCCACAGGCAGCCCTGGCTGGGAGGGGAGTGGGAGTGGAGCTCACTTGTGTTGGGGGGTTTCTGAGGACGGTGGGATTCTGCCCCAGAACTGATGTTGGTGGGATGCTCCAATGAAGAGGGAACATGGCTGGGTGTCTGCAAGACCACCACCTCCCTCAGCTCTCTGTCCCTTCTCTCAGCTTGCTCCTCATAATTAAAGTTGTGTCTGGCAGTGGGGAGACAAGTGTTGGGGACCAGCACTACCAGTGCTGGAAGGGAAAGAAGACATTGCCATCCCCACAGTCAGCCCTCACCTGGAGAGCAACCCCTCGCTCTCCTCCTCCTCCAGCTGGTCTTGCAGCCGGGTGGCCGTTCTGGAGGGGAGTCTCCTGCCCTTTATCATGTCCCTGATGCGCTGCAGCAGCTGCCGCCCTCGCTCCTGGCCCCGCAGCGCCCGCACAGCGCCCAGCCACAGCCCCGGTGTCTCCTCGTCACTGGAGTCCCTGCAGGGGCAGGACGGCAGGGGTGAGCTGCAGCCCCCCACACCCGCTGCAGCCCCCCAGGCTCGGGGGGGCTCCCGTCACCCTCTGCTCCCATCTCCTCATCTCCAGAGTCCGGGGAGCTCAGGGGGGGCATGCAGACGGAGCAGGTGTTGTTCAGGGCTTTGTAGCACTCGCTGCAATACAACCCTGTGGAAAATGGGCCTGTCAGGGGGGATGTGGAATTTTCCAGGGAAGTGGTCCCCAAGCTGTGGGGGCACCTACCTTTGCAGCCAGGTGTGATGCAGGCGCTGAAACCTGGCTGCTCTGCCGTCCCACAGGTCAGGCAGTGTTTGCGCTGGATGCCCAAGCGGCGAGCGAGGCGGACAAGGAGAGGGAACCTGCAAGCAAGGAGGAAATGATCCATGGGGCAATGCCATCCCAGAGGTCCTTGCCACAGACCCCTAGGGATGATGCCGCCCTTTTCCATCTCCTGGAAGAGCTTACCTGGAGATGAGGATAAGGAAGAGCCTGCTTTTCCCGGTATCTGCCAACTGCCGTGTGCCAACTTGGCGCAGGGCAAATATCAGCCATTCCCGCCGTGCCCGGATGATGTTGTGCAGGAAGGCCAGGCGCTCCTGGCATGGAGGGGATGGGGTGAGGGCAGCTGGTGGCTGAGGGAGTGTAGAGGGACACACACACACGCACACAGGGGGCTTCTCACCTGCTCACGGGATGGATAATAGGCAGCACACACTGCCCGGCGCAGGCGAGCCATGTAGGAACCGAAGACGGCGATGAAGAGCCAGATACCGTACAGGATTCCTGGTGGGAAGAAAATGAGTTACATAGGGGGGGCACCCCCCTGCACCCCCTCACCCGCCTGGGTCGTTGAGGGTGCAGCACCCCCAGTCTGCACACCTATGGTGATGTAGGTGCTGTGGTCAGGCTCCACGGGCTCGATGAGGCAGACCTGGGACAGCACCGAGACCTTGCCCTCCTGCAGCGCGTTGAAGGCAGAGACCAGATCCTGGAAGATCTCACTGGTGTAGCCCGTCCCATTGACACTGATGTTCATCGTCGATGGCGCTGTGGGTGACCGGCTCAGATCTGGGGCCTTCCCACAGCCCTGACCCTCAGCCAGAGGAGTACCCAAGGGTGCTGCTCACCCCTGGCAATGATCTCCGCGCTCAGCTGGTGCCGGAACAGGCCAAGTAGCCAGAAGATGCTGTAGTCAGCCAGGATGATGCTGAGCCCCAGCAGCATGTGACGCAGGAACCCAAACAGCTGCAGCCCGTACTGGCGTCGCTCCCTCTTTGACAGCCACAGCGCACCTGGATGGCCACAGGAGCGCAATTAGGCCGCGTCAGGGGGCTCAGGCCTGGGCTGGGGGATACCCCCGGGGGTGGGGCTGACCTGGGGGGATGTAGCGGCCCCTCTCCAGCGCCGACAGGGGCAGCACGGTGGGTCTGCCCTGCTCTGCACACCGCAGGTCCAGCTCCACGAAGCGCCGCGTGATGTAGATGTTGTCAAAGGTGTCGTCCCGCAGGTAGCGGCGCCGGTACCGCACCGCGCTGGGGGCACAGTGGGGAGGCTGAGCACCTGCACGCCAGGTCTCCGTCCCCACGGGTCACCAAAGCACTACTCACTGGTAGCACAAGAAGAGGATGGCCAAGATGGAGATGTAGGAGAAGAGCTCCAGGGCACGGTGGTAGGGCTCCATGTGCTGCTGCACAGCCTCCATCATGTCAGCAGACACCTCCCCCAGGCTCTTGCTGGCGTTGAGGTTGACGCTGAAGTGGTGCACGACCGAGATGTTGAACTCAAACTCAGCGCGGACACGGTTCAGGGCATCCGTGAGGGCTGCAGAGGTGACAAGAGGTGCGCTGTGGCGAGAACCAGAGGAGGGGCAGAGAGAAGGACCCCCGACCCCCCCATGGCACTGGGATACTCACGGGCTGCGACATTGATCCGGATGAAGGTCTGGATGTACTGAGGGATGGTGCAGAACATGACAGAAACTGCAGAAAGGGGAATCTCTGCTAGAGCTGGGCCCCCGTGATGGGGATAGATCTGCCCCATCACCCCATTAGCCCCCTGTGGAAGAGGGACAGGGACTCACGGGCACTGATCACGTCGCAGAGGACCTTGAAGCTGTGGACAACATAGCAGATGTGGAAGAGGAGGGGGAGGGCGCGCTCACACCGGTCCTTGGCCTTGTCCATGTACCGAAAGCAGCTACTCCGGGGTGACCCCAGCTCACGGTTACAGATGTTACCAGCCCTTGCCAGCCACAGCCAAACGTTGCGCAGGGCCCGGGCTGTGGGCAGGGAGTGGGCATTGGAGATGGGGATGGACTGAAAGGAGGGTGGGGGTGCTGGGGCTGGGGACAGCCCCGGGAACCCCGCTCACCAACATGTCTGATGGAGTCCATGATGGAGCGGACGAACTTACGGACACGGTCACACACCACCTTGGCATTCTGGCCAATGTCCTTGATTTTGTTCTGCAAGTCTGCAGAGAGAGGGGACACCTGAGTATATTGCAAAGAGTGAGGGTAGCCTGAGGCTGTCTGTGGCTCCCCCAGGAAGGGCACCTCCAGTCCCTCCACCTTCCCCCAACCCCCTGCTCACTCAGCAGTGGCTCCTTGGCGCGTTGCAGCCGCTCGGCCGTCTGGTTTTGGGCCAGTTCAGCACCACAGGACAGTGCCTTGGCGACCTGGGAGACGTTGTGCAGGAGATTGGTGCCAGGGCCTTGCACGGTCAGGCACAGTGCCATCATCATGATCAGCATCTTCCCCTCCCCTGCAAAGACAGGGCAGTCCTGGGGCTCAGCCAGGAGCCAGAATCCCCTGGCACTCCCAGCTCCCAGCACAGGACCCATGGCTGCTCACTGGTGAAGAAGTGTGGCAGTGCCAGCAGCACAATCATCCGTGTCTTCATGGAGAAGGCCATGCCCAGGCCCATCCCCGCGCCCAGGATGACGGTGATGCTCAGGCAGTACCAGATATTGTGGCCCTGCACCAGCAGCACCAGAGCCCCATAAATGCTGGCCAGAGCCAGGCCCAGGGTGAGGCCACCGAGGCTGCGGGCGAACTCCTGGGCCTTGCTTGGCTCCTCTGGCCGGCGCTTGGCCCCAGGCCGCTGGGCCCGTTTCCTGCGCTGGCCCCTCCGGGCCCGCAGGGCTCTGCCCAACCCCAAGACCAGCCTCATGCTGAGGTTCCTGCTGCTCCCTCCGGCTTTCTGTCCGTGGGACAACAGCAGACTGAGTGAGCAGTTTCCAATGTGCTGCTTGCAGCGGTGCCGCCGTTGTCGGTTCCTGCATGACAGTTTCCGTTGCCTTCAGAACGCTCCAGCAGTTTCAGTTGCACTCTTGTTGCAGTGGGCGCTGCTCACCCTGATGTTCATCTTCCAAAGAGAGAAATTCTGTGTAATTATGTGTCAGTAATTGCAGCTTTGATAAGCCTCAGCACTTGTAGAGAGGAGAAACTTGAGCCAATACATCAGTGGGGATCAGAGCCCATGGAACACTGAACACACAGACCAGGGACACTTGGCCACACAGCCACGAGATGGAGAGGAACAAACAAGGCCAGCCATCAGCTGGAAGGGCAAAGTGGGTCATTGCAGCAAGGGAAGATCACAGCCACCAAGTCAAGAATTCCACTGACCCAAAAGGAGAAAAACTGAGCATGCAGCCTAATTAGCATGAGAAGCAAGAGAACCATTTAACCACTAGAAGAGAAAATACTAATTAATACTAATTAACGAGGATCTGTGTAACTTGCAGACCATGAATGTTTAATACTTGTTTGCTAAAGTGTAGAAATAGTGAACGGTTTGCTTGCTGGGGGTTGTGTTGGGGATTGACCCCCAGCACAGAACTGAAAACAAATTAAATCCCTCAGCTCTGGGTGGGATTGGCCTCTTGCACACCAGGGGAGGGAACCCGTTTCAGGACAACATTTTGGTGACCCAAATGGGATGGCCATAAAGCCTTGCTTGGATCATCTGCCTGCACCCGGTAATGGAGAATGGGATGGAGCAGGACTCCCGTGGTGTCTCGGGCTGCAATCGGTGCTGGAGGGGGGTGGGAGCTTGTGTCTTGCCAGTGGTCCCACAGATCTCAGCCTCCTCCAGGACAGCAGCAAGGAGGGGGCCCCAGCAATGAACCTGCAACCCCCATGCACGGCATGAAGTGGGGTCTGTGGGGTGTATCTGCCAGAGGGTTGAAAGGGGCTGCAGGGGGGATGGAAGTGGGGAGTCTTCCATGTGTGAACAGTTGAAGGTGGGGCTGTGTGGTGTCCGAGTCGTGAGGGTGAAGATCTCCGCTGTCTGGGATGATGAAGGTGGGGGTCTCCGTTTCTCGAGGAGATAAAGGCAGGGGGCTCTGCCATCCAGGGTGGTGAAGGTGGGGGTCTTCAGCGTACAGGATGACGAAGGAGGGGTCTCCAGAGCATGAGATGGTGAAGGTGGGTGCGTCTGCTCTCCTGGGAGGTGAAGGTGGGGGTCTCCACTCTAAGGGGTGATGAGGGCAGGGGTCTCGGGATAGGCGGGGGTCCCGCCCACAGTAGCACCACCTAGCAGCGGTACCCTGGCCAACTCCAGCCCGTCCCGGCGCACAGGGAGCCGCCCCCGCCCCGCCCCGGGCTGGGCGGTGCCGGAGGAGCGGGCCGGGGCGACGGGGCCNGCTCGCCGCTGGCACCGGGAGCGCTGCAGGTGAGCGGGGAACTAGGATCCCGAGTGGGGGGGGTCGGTGGGGACCGACCCCGGTCGGGGCATCGGGGGGATACCCACGGGGAGCGGCCCGGGAGGACCGGGGTAGGATCGGGAGCCGTAGCCCCTCTGGAAGCTCGTTGCCCCGTCCCCAGGATGTCCGGTGTGTCCTCCCGGTACGCTCGCTGCGCCCCCCGGGACGCGCGGTGACCCCTGCCCGGGGTGCGCGGGGATCCCTCCCTGGGACGCTCGGTGCTCCCCCGGGACCGCGGTTCTGTCCCGCCGCCGGGACCCGGCGCTCCCCGGGATCGTGGGGCCGGGGGGGGGCGGGGTTCGCGCGCCCCCTCAAAACCCCCTCCGGCATCCCCCGGGCCCTGGGCAGGCAGGGGTTCCCCAAAAGCCGGCGGGAGTGGGGGGTCTGAGTCAGCCGAGCCGGCCTCCCAGCCCTGCCCAGTCTCTGTGCTGGTTGTACTGGGCAGCCGGCCGAGGTGATGCAAGGCTTGGCCGAGGAGCCCATCCCGTCCTCCTGCACCCCCCAAACAGGGGCTTCCCCACAGGCTCTGCTGGGAGCCGTGCCCTTGGCTGCTGTGAGGTGAACGTGCGGGTCCCTGTTACTGCTTCCCACCTGCCCCGGTGGGCTGCAGTGGGTGACGGCAGGGGGCTGTAATGCGGTGGGTGACCAGGAGGCTCCAGGGTGCAGGCTGGGGGTCCGGGATGTGATGGGCGACCGAGGGGGTCTGGTATGTGATGAATGAGGACGGGGGTCTGGGCTGTGGTGAGTGACGCAGTGGTGACACGGCAGCCCCGGGCCCTGTGCAGGTGACAGCTCGCAGCAGCACAGTGAAGAATCGGGACACTCCTGGTCTGTGACCCCGTGGGTCCTGTGGGATAACCGGACACTCAGCTTGGCAGAAGCGACCCAGGTGAGCTCCTGCCCACATCCCTGTGCTCCCCCATGCTTGTGACAGTGTCGTGGGGGCTGCCTGCACCCCTCCCATCTTTTCAGTGCAGGACATGTGGTGTCCTGGCGCCACATCCCACCGCCCAGAACCCCTGGCGTCCCAGAAGCAGTGGGGAGGAGGGCCCTCAGCAAATCCCCCTTCCCCCTCCTGATGCTGGGAGGGACCTTTCTGGGTTGGGGTATCCACCCCGCGCCCCTCCCGGCTGCGGAGGAAGGGCCCAGCCCACCCCGCGGCCGTAGGGAGTCTCTCCAATGTTTCCGCCGCGCGGCACCGGGCAGGAAGAGCGGGGGGAACGGGGTGGGGGCCCCGCTCTGTCCAATCCCCCTTTCCCTGACACAATGAGCCCCGGAGGGAGGGACGCTTCCTGCGGGTGGGCAGGGCATCCCTTCCGACCTCACCCTCTGGGCACGCGCCGGGGCCGGGCGAGTCCCCGACCGCCGCGCGGGTCACGGTGCGTGGGGATGGGGCAGCTTGGGTCAGGGGGGTCCCCCTTAACCGTGGCCTGTGGCAGGAGGGGTTCCCCGCCCGTCTGAGAGTCCTGCTGGAGCTGGAGGAGATGCGGCTGCTGCTGGAGCTGGAGCAAAACTGGTGAGTCTGTGGTTACGGGGGCAACAGCAGAGCGTGGGATGGAGCTCCTGGGCCCCTGCTGGGTGGGGGGTCCTCCTGGGACCCTGGGGCTCTGTCTCTATCCATGGTGCACTTAGAGTGGGGGTCCCTTATTCCCTGTCTTCATCCATGGCACAGGTGGGGTGGGGGCCCCAGGGTGCACCCACGGCAGGGTGGGAGGTGGTGGGTCCTCCCTTCCTGCTGGGGTGTGCTCAGGGCTGTGGGGTGACATGAGTCTCTGGCAGGGAGCTGGTGCAGGGCACCGGGGCGCTGCTCTATTACCTGCCTGACGGCACACGGGTGATCCAGGAGCCCAGCGAGCAGGTATGGCCTCCGGCATGCCTGTCACCTGTGGTGTCCCCCAGCTGTCCCTGTTCCTCGGGGGAACCCCAGCCAGGGGCTGGATCCTGAGCCCCTTTCTCTGCTGCAGGAACACTGCTGCTACCAGGGGATAGTTCAGGGCTTCCCTGGCTCCTCGGCCAACCTCTGTGCCTGCGCTGGACTCAGGTGAGCCCCCAAGCCCAGTGGTCCGTGAGTCCACCTCCCGCTGTGCTGATGATGGGACAGGCTCCATATCCCAGCTCCTCTGTCCCTCCCCAGCGGCCGCCTCTGGCTGTCGGACACCAGGAGCTACACACTGGAGCCAGACACCAGCAGCCCCCCAGGGCAACACCTGCAGGTGGTCCAGCTGGAGCCACAGAGCTGCAGGCAGGGCCCCCACCCTGGGGCAGAGGCAACAGAGCCCCTCAGGCCACAGAGGGTAGGTCACCCAGGGGTCTTGCTCCACAGAGAGCGTCCCTGTATCAGCATTCTGACCCCTCTCTGTTCCCAGGGCAAGCGGGCAGCGGCAGAGCAGCGCTTCGTGGAGCTGGTGATGGTGGTGGACCACGCTGCAGTGAGTGCTGGGCGGTGTCCCCAGAACAGGGGCTGCCCTTCCCACAGCCACCCCTCTGAGCCCTCTCCCTGTTTCCCCAGTTCCAGAATTACCCCAATCTACAGCACGTTCACACCCGGACCCTGGAAATTGCCAACCAGGTGGATGTGGTGAGTCACCACCGGGTGTGTCCAGCCCAGCCCAGTGCCCGGCTGTGCCCTTGGTGCTGCAGTGCTGGGGGGGCTCTGACCTCTCTGTGCCCCCCCAGTTCTTCCGCCCACTGGGAGTGCGGGTGGCCCTGCTGGCGGTGGAGGTCTGGAGCGAGGGTGACAAGATCCCGGTGGGCGGCAGTGCCCAGGCCGTGCTGGAGAGGTTCCTGCGCTGGCGCCAGGAGGAGCTGCTGCCCCGGCTGCCCCACGACAATGCCCAGCTCCTGACGTGAGTGGGGGACAGGGTGGGTACAGGGGGACGAGGCCACAGCAGCCCCCCAACCCCCTGTGCTCTCTCCCTAGGGGTGCCCACTTTGACGATGTCTCAGTGGGGATGTCGACTCACGCCTCCATATGTTCCCCCACACGCTCTGGGGGGGTCAGCATGGTCAGTACCTCTGTCCCCCCACCCCGTCCTCCCACCACCTGCCCTCCCTGACCCTCCTGTCCCACAGGACCACTCTGTCAGTGTCCTCGTCGTCGCCTCCACTGTGGCCCATCAGCTGGGGCACAACCTGGGCATGCGCCACGACAGCACCGGGCGTCTTTGCGACTGCGGCGACCTCTGGCACGACCGTGGCTGCATCATGGCACCGCCTACAGGGTGAGGGCAGCGGGCAGGCCTTCAGGGGGCTGGGGCCAAGCCCCTTCCCCACCTCACGGGCCCCTTCCTGGTTCTGCAGGTTGACACCTGGCTTGAGCTTCAGCAACTGCAGCCGGCAGGACCTGGAGCGCAGCCTGCAGCAGGGCCAGGGCTGGTGCCTCTCCAACGTCCCGGAGCCCCAGCTCCTGACTGGGAGCTCCACCTGTGGGAATCACTTCGTAGAGCTGGGCGAGGAATGTGACTGCGGCCTCAGCGTGGTACGGGGGGCTCTTGGCAGGCCTAAAGCCCTGAAGCCACCTCCTTTCTCCATGGCTCTGCCCAGGCGTGTCTGGGGCTGGCGGGGTGGTTTCCAGTGCCCAGTGTTGGGTGCTGGTGGCACCTGCTGACTGCAGCCTCCCCACCGCAGGAGTGCACCGATCCTTGCTGCAACAGCAGCTCCTGCCAGCTGATGCCAGGGGCCATGTGTGCCAGTGAGGACACCTGCTGCCAGGACTGCCAGGTGTGTGGGGGTGGGCACACCAGCCACTCCCTGTGGTGGGCGAGTCCCTGCACTCGCCCCGTTTATCTGACCACGTCCACCCACAGCTGCGCCATGCTGGACACATGTGTCGGGAGCTGCTGGGCGAGTGCGACCTGCCTGAGTTCTGTGACGGGGTCTCACCGCGCTGCCCCCCTGACACGTTCCTGCAGGACGGGCAGCCCTGCGCCGGCGGGCGGGCACGCTGCTACAGCGGGGCCTGTGCCACCTACGAGGGGCAGTGCCAGCAGCTGCTGGGGCCAGGTAGAGCAGGGCGGGGCTGGGCTGGGGTGCTGGGGGCTAGGTAGGGGTGCTGAGGGTCTCTGCCCCTACTGCAGGTGCCAGTCCTGTCTCCAGCTCCTGCATGGCCGCCCTGAACACAAGAGGGGATGAACGTGGGCACTGTGGGCAGCTCCCCAATGGCTCCTATGTCACCTGCACCCAGCAGTGAGTGAGCTCCCTGTCCTTCTCCATGTCCCCCTTGCCATGCCCGCTGTCCTCACCCCTCTGTTCCTGCAGGGACACCAGCTGTGGGATGCTGCAGTGCCAGCACAGCAGCTCCCATGGGGATAGCCCAGAAGGGTCCTGCAAGGGAACCCCCCTGCCTGGGGACGAGGATGTGACTGATACAGCCATGGTGCTGCCTGGCACCACCTGTGGCCCCGGGAAGGTGAGCAATGGGGGAACAGGGAAGGGACTGGGGGGAGTCTCCCAGTGCTGACACCCCATCCCCCGCAGATGTGCCTCCAGCACCGGTGCCAGGATGTCTCCATGCTGGGTGACCAGCAGTGCCAGAGCAAATGCCATGGGCACGGGGTGAGTGCGGAGCTGGTGCTGAGGAGCTGATGCTGCCAGTGGGGACCTGCCCCTCAAGGGCTGCGCTCAGCTGGTGTCACCCACCCAGGTGTGCAACAACTATGGGCACTGCCACTGTGACCAGGGCTGGGCCCCCCCAACCTGTGACAGCCCTGGAGTGGGGGGCAGCCAGGACAGCGGCCCTGCTGGCCTTGAGCGAGGTGAGGCACAAGGCAGGCGCAGAGAATGGGGCTTTGTGCGGGTGTCGGGGGGGTGATGGGCACGGCGGGGGCTGACGTGCTGCTCTCCCGCAGGGGGAAGCGCCCTGCCCACGGCCCTGCTGCTGAGCGCGCTGCTGGGGCTGGCACTGGCACTGGGGCTGTGCCGTGCCCGCCATGCCGGCCTGCACAAGCACCTCTGCCAGCTTGGCAAAGGCACCTCCTGCCAGTACAGGTACCGGGGACAGGGGGCATGTGGGGGGCACATCGGGGGTATGTGGAGGGCACGTGGGTGTTGGCACGCTTGCCTCTGCATGCGCGTGCCGAGGCACACAGATGGCACATGGGTGCCACACTCACCTCTGCATGCATGTGCCGTGACACACGGGTGACATACTCGCCTTTACACGTGTGTCGTGACGCACAGGCGGCACACAACCCTCTGCATGTGTGCCATGTCATGAAGATGGCATGCTCACCTCTGCACGTGCGTGCCAAGCCACACGGGTGGCACACACACCTCTGCACGTGTATGCCGTGGCACGCAGGTGGCACGCTCAATTCTGCATGCGTGTGCCGTGGCAGGCAGCGAGCACGTGTGTGTGTGTAGCAGTGGGGTGCGTGCATGTGCACGCGCATGCACACGTGTTCCCTGCGGTGCCCGCCCGAGCGCTGTGCACACGTGTCCCCGCAGAGTGACCATCCGCGTGTGTGCGTGCGTGTGCGTCCCCAGCGCAGGTCACAGCCCCGTCGTGCACCATCGCCCCACATCCCCGCGGCTCCTCTCACCACTGCCCCCCAGCCCTGGGCTGAGCCCCCCACTCTTCTCCCCACAGTGCTGAGACCCAGGTGCGGTTCCTGGGTCCCGGAGCCGCAGACGGCTGGAGCGGGTAACGTCACCGCCGGCGCCCGGGCGTGGGGCTGTCCCCGAGCCGTCCTGCTTCGCAAGGCCTCCGGTGCTGCGCTCTTCCTCTGGCAGCGCCCGTGGGGTGTGGGGCAGCCCCGGGGTGCAGGGTGTCGCATCTTCCGGCGCCGAGGGGTTCGTTTCTCTTGGGCTTCTGCTGGTGTCGGTGTCGCTCGGTCGCCATGCGGGGTCCCACGAGTGCCAGGAGCGAGCAGGGTCTCATCCTGCCTCTTCCCTGCAGGATCTCGCAGCCAGATCCCCGGTCGGGCAGCAACCAAGGTCCCCCTGCGCGTCCCCGGCCCCCGCAGTGGCGTCAGGCCACGGAGCTGCAGGTCATGCATGGCAGCAAGGTGAGGATGGGGGTGCTGGGGGCAGCGGGTGCCGAGTTCACTCTGATCCTGAGGTGCCAGCTCAGAGCGTCCCACGTGTGGGATCCCACTCCTTGGCACCCAGAGCAGCCTGGCACAGCCACTTGGCATGACTGCTGCTCACTGGGATTGGTGCCCGTCCCAGCCAGGGCTGGGCCCCAGAGCTGTGCACCGAGGGGGGGGGTCTCTGTCTCTGCCTGGCGGGAGGGGGGTCTCTGCATGCTGCATGGCTTGTCCCCCCTCTCCCTCTCTCTGCAGCCGGCTGCCCTCGGCTCGGCCCGGCCTGATCCGCCCTCCCGGCCTCTCCCGCCGGACCCTGTGCCCAAGGTAACGCCTGGGGAGGGGTGTCCCTCAGCCTACCCTGGATCCGCTGCATGTCTGGCTGCGCTCCAGCTCTCGGGGACTTCTGTGACACAGGTGTCCCCAGACCTTGTCCTGCCCAGCAGGAGGCTGGTTCCCGTGCTCCCCCACTTGTCCCCCTGCTGTCTCACTGTCCCTCTCTCTCTGCCCAGGCCCCCCCCTCGGACAGGCCGCCCCCCCCCACGCGCCCGCTGCCTGCAGACCCTGCGCTGCTGCACANCACGGCTGGGAGGTCCAAGGGGGGTTTGCAGAGGCTGTGGGGTGCCAGGATGGGGGCCTGCAGAGGCCAGAGGGGAGTGTGGGTGGGGGAGAAGGGGTAGCCGGGAGAAATGAGGGGCCAGAATAGGGCGGGAGAGGAGAAAGGAGGGCGTCAGGGTGGGGATCCAGAGCAGGGGACGAGGGGAGCTGCAAGGGGAAGTTGTACGGACCCCACCCTCACCCCATCGCTCTCCCTTCTCTTCCCAGGCCCGCCCCGGCCCCGCCAGAGGCCTGAGCCGCGGGCAGGGAATGCATAGTGCTGGATCCGCGGGGAAGGCCGAACCCCGCCGGGCCCCGCCGCCCGCTTTTTCTCCCGCCACGTCAATAAAGGGGCTGTGAGCCGCCTCTGCGCTGCCTCCGCCTCACCGGGACGGGGACATCGCGACGGGCACCGGGGGGAGCGGGGCGGAACTACAACTCCCGGCAGGCCCCGCGCCGGAAGGGGCTCCCGCGGGCCGCCGCCCCCTGTTGGGGACTGCGCGCACTGCACCGGGGGGGGCGGTGTCCCGGGGGCCACGTGGGCACCGGGCGGGGTGAGGGGACGCGGGCGACGCGCGCGGGGGCACGTGTGCGTGCAAGCGCCGCCCCGTGGGTTTGTGCACACGCGTGTGTGAGAGCTCCCTGGGCAGGGACACGCATGGGCAGGAGCTGCCACACAGGGGCACGCGCGTGTGCGAGAGCTGCCTCCCGGGCGGTAGCATGTGTGCAGGGGCTCCTCTGTGTTCACAGACACACAGGTGGACAAGGGCTTCCACAAACATGGGCACAAACATGTGCAAGAGCTGCTTAGTCTGGGGACTCGTGTGTGTGTGTGTGTGAGAGAGAGAGAGAGAGAGAACCGCCTGGTGGACAGGGATGTGTAAGTGTGCAAGAGAGGCTGCCACAAACACAGGACACATGTGCAGGAGCTGCCCTGTGCGCTCAGGCACATTCATGAGCAGAAGCTGTCACAAACATGGGCGCACACGTGTGCAGGAACTGCCTTCCAGGCAGGAGGACACATCGGCAGGAGCTGCCACGCACAGGGGCGCGTGTGCGTGGCAGAGCTGCCCTATGGTTTTGGACACACACGTGTGCAGGAGGTGTCCTGTGTGCATGGGCACATGCTCAGGCAGGAGCTGCCACACACACGTTTGTGCAGGAGCTGTTTTCTGGGTAGGAATGTGGGTGCAAGCCGCCTGCTAGACCACAGGTACGTGGTGTGTCCAAGAGCTGTGCACTTACCTATCACCTGCATGTGCGGGAGCTGCTCTGACAGCAGGGATCCACATCTGAACAGGAGCAGCCTCACACGGGCACAGGTGTGCAAGAGCTGTTCTGTGTGGCACACATGTGGGCAGGAACACGTGTGCATGAGCCATCACGCTCTTGGGCACACAAGTGTGCAAGAGCTGCCTGGTGGGCAGGGATGCGAATGTGTGCAGAGGCTGCTCTGAACACACGAGCACATGCATCAGCAGGGGCTGCTCTGTGGGTGGGGACGTGTGAAAAGGGGCTGCCATGCACATGGACACATGCATGTGCAAGACTTAATGCATGGACACATGTGGGCAGGAGCTGCTATACACATGGGCACATGTGTGTGCAAGGGCTGCCCTGTAGGCTTGGACACAGGTGTCACACATGAGCAGGAGCTGTCACACATGAGCACACGTGTCTGCAGGAGCTGCTCTGAGGACACAGACGCACACACGTGTGTGAGAGCTGCCTGGTGGACAAGGACACATGGACAGCAGCTGCCACCAACATGGGCACATGCGTGTGCAAGAAGCGTCCCGTGTGCATGGGTACGTGTGTGCAAGAGCTGCTCGTGGGCACAGACACACACGGGCAGCACCTGCGTGGTGGGCCCAGGCGCACACGTGTGTGAGAGCTGCCCCGTGTGCATGGACCGATCTCCCCATCTGCAGGGCCCAGCTGGGGCCGGTACCGATGGATGCTGACGCCCGACAACGGCGGGGGGTGGGTGCAGGGGGCAACCGGTGCTGCTGGTGCCGGTTCTGGGGCGGTGCCGGGTTGGGGTGGGGTTTAGCAGGGAGCCGGATTGGGCCGGAGCTGCCGGTCCCAGGGGCGGTGCCGATGGTTGCCAGAGGTGTTGTTCGGTGCTCGTGCCAGGGTTGATGTTGCCGGGGATGCCGATCCCAGATGTCCGCGCAGTGTCGGTCCCGGTGCCGGTAGATATTCACAGTACCGAGTCGGTGTCGGACTGGGAGAGGTACCGAGGAGTTGCCAGGGATACCGGTCCCGGTGGATGTTGGCGGTACCGGGGGTGCAGGACTGGGGCGTGGCTGCTGGTGCCG
>WAAG01082812.1:166483-176914 GCA_013390105.1 Tichodroma muraria
CGTCGGGGGGTCCCGGGGGGTCGCGCCGGACGGTCCCCGCTGACCCCCGTGCCCAGCCGTCCCCAGCCCCGAGAGCGCCGGGCGATGCCTGAAGCTGCGCGTCACCGTCTGCTGCCGAGGCACCAGTGAGTCCGGCTGGGGGGGGGCTGTGCCCCCAAAGCTCGGGGGCTCCCCCGCCCCCGGGGCAGACCAGTCCCCACTGGGGGGTACTGGAGCCTCGGGGGCGACTCCACGTAATCGAGGGGAGCCAATCCCTGACAACGGTGGGTTTTTTTCAGCGCCAGAGCCGGTGACAGAGGTGCCCAATTCGCAGCCCCGAGGGCGCGGGGGCCCCGAGGGTGAGTATGGGGTGGGGTGGGGCTGGGAGGCCGGGGACCGGCTCGCCCTGACCACTGCTTCTGCCTGACAGATGTCGTGCCTGCCCGGGGCACCGCGGTCCCATCGCAGCCCTGCAACCCATGCCTGGCGCTCCTGCTCCTGGCCCTGCTCTGGATCTGACTCCAGCGCTGCCCGTGGCGGGGGGATGGGCTCCTCTGCCCCAAGGCCGCTTCCAGACTCTTCCTCACAGCCAACCCTCCCAAGCCCGTGGGGCAGCCCCAGGCCATGACCCGCCTGCTGGACCTCTGCAAAGCCGAGCTGGGGCCGGGAGCTCTGGGCTGGAAGGTGAGGGGCAGCGGGGGCTCCGGGGCTGTGGGTGAGCACCTGCCTGCTGCCCTGAAGCATCCCTGGACGGGGCTCTCTCCCTCTCAGGGCCACCGCTTGGCACCGGCATCGCCGCAGCACATCGGGGATTGCCACGAGTCAGCATCACCGTGCGCTGGAATTGCCACACCCTGGCAGTGCCCCACCGGCCACCTGCCCCAGTGCTGGGGTCCCCTCAGTGAACGCCTGCTCTGCCCCACGGCCATCACCTCATCTCGTGCCTTTCCCCACGGACCCCCGCCCCTGGGGCCCAGGGACCCCCAACCCCGGAGCAGGGCAGCAGCTCCGATGGCAGCGTCCGCTGCTGCCGTGTCCTCCTGCAGCGAGGACACACTGATCTGTCTTCTGGGAAGACGCCTTCCTCCGTGCCCTCCGTTTGGTTTTAACCCCTGGTAGTGACTGAGCAATACAGTATTTGCAAGATCGCTGCGCCCCAGGTGTGCGGCCACCCCCCGGTCCCCCTGCCCGTGCCCCCCATTCCTGCACCGGTGCCGGGGCAGCTCCTCCAGGGAGCCTCGCTGCGCCTCCCTGCACCTCGCTCCCTGCACAGCCTTTACGGCCAAGGGCTTTATGGCAGCAGTTTGATATTGAGTCGTCAGCTACTGTCACCAGAGAGCTTTAATTACGGACGAGCTGCCGAGGTAATTAACACCTGGCGGTGGGATGAGCACTGGGATGGGGGTGAGTGAGCAGTGGGCTTGGGGGTCACTCACCCAAAGCCCCCAGCCAGGCACCCTGCTCCCTCTTGCCACCTTTGGGTGTGGTTGGGATACCCACAGAGCAGCCACTCTCCGTCCATCTCTCCATCTGCTACGCACCCCTGAAATGCGGGGGTTATGGCGGGGGTGCACCGAGTGGGCACCCAGGATGCCGTGGGGGCTGATCCCATGGCACAGCCGGCTCCCTGTCAGAGTCATGGCTCTGGTGCAGCCACATGCCCCAGGCTTTCCAACTGGCAGGAGAGTTCCCTGACACTCTTGGTCCCCCATCCCATGCCACTTGCCCTCCTGCGGGGCTCAAGAGGGGCCCAACTCCCCCTGGGGCTGCCTGCAGCGAGGCCCCCCAGCCCCTCGCCGCGCAGGCGTTGCCGGCCGCCTGCCGCAGTGGTGCTGGGCACGTCAGACAGGTTTTATGGCTTCTGGGAGAAAGAAGCTGCTTGGCAAGAGGCTGAGCGAAAGCATCGACCGTGCCGCTCCCCTCCCCCCACTCCACTGCCTGCCCTTCCCCCACTGCACCCTGCACCCCATCCTGCACCCCGCCCTGCACCCCAGCCCTGCAGGGAGGGGTACCCCATCCCCAGGGGGTGCATAGAGGCTGCCCGGTGCAGAGGAGGGTATGTCCTGTAGGACCCTCCCCCCAGGAGGGGGTGAGACCATCTGGGGGACATCGTACCCAAGGGACCCCCGTGTAGGATGCTGGGTGGGGCATCCCCCAAAGTACCCACCTGTGGGGATGCCCGGGGGCAATGGTGCCTGTAGGACCACTGTGTGGGGATGTCAGGGGTGATGATGACTTGTGGGACTCCCATGCAGGGATGACTGAAGCTGTACCCTGTGAGACCCCCATGCAGAGATTCCAGGGGACAGCCATGCTCTGTGGGATCCCCGTGTGGGGATGCTCTTGATCCCCGTGAGGGGCTGTGCTCTTTAGGGCCCCCATGCAGGGATTCTGGGGTGCTGTGCCTTGTGGGATCCCCATGTGGGGATGCCGGGTGGGGGCATCCCCCGAAGGACCCCCATACAAAGATGCTGGGGGACGACTGTGCCCTGCAGGACCCCTGTGTGGGGATGTTGGTGGGCTGTGCCTTGCCACCATGCAGGGGATTCCAGGGGGGTCTTCCCTTTGTGCCGCCCCTTCCCCAGACCCTTAGAGATTCCCAGACGATGCCAAGGGGTCCCTGTGGGACCCTTGAGGTGGGTGCTAGGTCTGGGCACAGCAGGGCCCTGTCCTTGAGCCAGCATTGTTTGGTATGCGGGAGCTGCCACCAGCTTCAAATCCCATCGACTTCCAATGAGCAATGCCATCAATAACGGCTAATTGATGGCGCGGCCGCTCCAAATCAGATTCCCCGTCCCCTGAATCCAATTGATGGCTCCGCACCCCGCAGCCGCCGCGGCAGAAATTGAATCTATTCAAGGAATGGGCTCCATTAGCCCATCCCTTCTGTCTCGCCACCCCCCTGCCTCAGGGCCGCCCCTACCCCCCCCAGGGCCACCCACACCAGCCGGGATGCTGGGGTGCCGTGAGGAGGAGTGTGGGGTGAGGATGTCAGGAGCCCCAGGTGGGTGGGAGTTAAACCTTCAGAAACTGCGAAGGAAAAATTTATCACCCGGAATAGCAAGTGATGGGAAATGGTAACAGGCAGCACTAAGATGGAGAGCAGGATAAAGAGCCATGTCGTGCCAGGGGCTGGGAGCTGCAGCAGGCAATGAGGGAGAACACAGCATGGCCATGACTACCACTTGCCCTGGCTCACTGTCAGAGCAGGGACAGTGGATGCACCATGGCACAGGGTGAGCCTGCTGGGCACAGTCCCTTTAGCTCTGTGGTATCCCCAGCAGCTTCCACTCCTGGCACCAGAACCCTCACCCGGCCACGCTGCCAGAGTCCCCGTACCCAACCCTGCCGTGACAGGGGCTTCAGCGTGCCCCGAACACCCCTCATCAGCCCGGCGTGAGGACAAGGTCAGGTACTGCAGCCGTCCCAGGGTAGCCCCAGGACACACAGGAGACATGGGGCACGGTGCCCTGCCCCGAGGGCTGAAAGGGAGGAGCACGGCCCCCCTCGAGCAGTGGGGCCCGTCCCTGTTTGCTTCCCATGGGTGAAGGACAACAGCGGCAGCGCCCACCCGAGAGCTGTCGAGAGCATCCCGGAGATGGGAAATGGCTCCGTGTCACCATGGAAACGGGGCCACTGGCTCGACATGCCGAGGGGACAAGTGTGCTGAGGGGACACACATGCTGAGCCCTGAGGAGCAGGGCACTGGGAATGCCAGCCATTGGGCACGATGGACTGGACACCACGCACTGGCCACAGGCTCCCCAGGACTCTGAAGCCAAACCACAGAGCCCATCACCCACCTTGGACCACCTCCCTCATTACCTGGCAGTCATGGGCACTCTGAGGGATGCCACCTCTTTGTGCTGCCGCCCCGGCTTGATGCCACGGTGGCCAGGCAGCTCCACACCACCACACCAGTGCTGAGCACAGGGTGCAGGGGCCGGAGCGGCTGTTCCCCAAGCAGCCGCCTGATGATGCGCATCGTCAAGGTTATAATTTAGCAAAACACTCAGCGGGGGCTTGGAGGGAGCTGGCCCACGCCGGTTAATTAACCGGAGCTGCACGCACCGAGCCCGCTCCTGCCATAGCAATGAGGGTGCGGGCACCGGGCTGGCGCGGCACAGGCATGCAGGGGCTGTCGCATCCCACCTGCATCCCGGGGGGCTGGGCGAGCAGCTGGCCAGTCCCAGCTGCCAGGTGGGAGCAGCAGGCACTGATGTTTGTGTCCACTCCAGGGCCCAGAGTGGCAGTCAGTGTAGCAGGGAGGGTCACCGGGGTGTGAGACAGCCTGGCAGTGGTGGGTGTGCACATGCAGGGGTGTAGGCACAGATGCTGCCTGTGCCAACACCCTTCTGGGCCAGGGTGGCTGATTGTCCATGCCTGTGTCCATCTGTCCTGTCATGCCTGTGCCCTTGCATGTGCTGGAGTGCACTCCCAGTGTGATGTAATCCTGCTGGACAATAATCCTGCTGCGTCGGAACAGGGATGGGCAGGAGCTGCCCTTGCTGCCGGCGCTGCTTGGACCTGCTGCAGACTGAAGGCCTGCATGGTCCCCGTGCTGGGACAGTCTCTGGATCCCTGGGGAGAATGATTAGGACTTCAATGGATGGATGCAAATGACACGGGTCACCACCCCAGCACAGTGTCCCTGCCTCCAGGGCCCACTGTGGGCTCCAGTGGGGGCAGAGGCTGGGGCAGGTGCTCGCCCAGGGCAGCATGTCCCAAGGGTGCCTGAATAGATGCTAAGGTGCTCTGTGCCAGGGTGTCACCATGCTCACACCACCTGTGCTGCCATCCAGCCTCTCTGGGCACGTGTCCACTAGTAAGATGCTGTGGAGATGGAGAGTCTTGGGCTCTGCTCCCCACATCCGCCGATCTGCCCTGTGCTCCTTTGATCCTCAGGCTGCTAACAAGCTTCTCTGGCAAAGAGCTCGTTAGCCGGGGCAGGGCCTGGTGCTGCCTGACCAGCATCTGGCTCCACTGGGCACAGCAGCACTGCTGTTCCCTGCTCTGCCACGGGCAGCTCCTTGGGACAGGGACAGCACGGGCCAGTCCCAGCAGCTGGCAGGAGGACTGGCTGGTGTGGCCAGCCTGTGGCCTGAGGCAAGTACAGCACAGGCAGGTCAATGCTCTGAATTATTGAGCACAGGAGCGCAAAATTATTGGCTGCGACATAAACACCCTGCATGGGGGACATGGGGCCATGCTCACACCCAGACATGGGACCTCACCTAGTCCAGATGGAGCAAATGGACACTGCCAGGCTGCAGGGACACTGCACCTACCTAGGGTCCTCTGCCAGCCCCTCAGGTGATGGGTGCCAGCAGCACAGGACACCCCACACCTGCCAGCATCTCTTGGTGCTCTCCTGGCTATTCCCAGTGGTGCCACCAGCACCTCCTGCTCCTTCCCCTGTCCAGCACCCAGCTCCCAGCACCGCAGCATCACCTGGCCAGCAGCACAGGCCTGGGGTGACTGCAGCCAGTGGAGGGAACCCCCATTTTCGCTGTGCCCCCAGCCCCTCTCGTGAGCCATTTCCAAGCGATGCATTATTGAAGCCCCCCCCGTGCCATCGCTCACGGCCGGCGTGAGGCAGGCGCCATCAGCCCTGATGAATATTTCAGGCCCTGAAATCTCCTGCGCTTGCATGCCTAGCCCCAGTCCCCCCCTGCTCCCCCCAGCTTATCTGCTCCTTTGTTTCCCTGCGCTTCTGCCCAGCACCAAGGGCACAGCACGGCAGGGGCACTGTGTCACCCTGCCCATCTCCCTGGGGACGGCCACCCATGGCCATGGCCCCTGCCTGGAGTGGGATGGGGATGGGCTGTTCCCGAGGGGCAGGTGGGCACTGCTGATAGCCCATCTCCCGGGCAGAGCCAGAGCATCCCCACACTGCCAAGCTTGGTGACAGCTGAGGGCTCCTAGGACAGCTCCTGTGTTTCCTAGGACAGCTGTGCCCATCCCCAATCCTCATATGGGCCTGAGGGACTGCAGGTCCTCTGGCACCACCACCTGCAGAGTCAGGACAGAAGAATGGGGACAAACTAGAGCACAGCACATTGTGGCTCTGTCCCTGGTACCCCCAGCCTGGCACCTCCAAGTTCACTGCCACCTCTGCCAGTGCTCCCAGGTGCTGATTGTGCTGTGATCTATATGTGGTGGGAACAGGATATCGATGCTGCTTGTCACTCCTTCATCAGATTAACGTCACTTAGACACCACCAGACGCTTCACAGGGGACACCGTGGTGGCATGGCTGGGATGAGCAGAGCATGTTCCAGGGCCAGAGGGAAGGCAGGTGCTGGCGCTGGCAGCCGCAAACCCATCTCTTGTCCCTTCCCCAGGGAGCTGTGGCTGCAGTGGGGCCATGTGCCAGCCCCTGCTGTGCCCGCCCTACCCAAACCTCCTGGCATGGCCCTCACACCCTCCAGCACATCCATGTCAGAGGATCAGGGTCGTGTCAGAGCAGCAGGGGCTGGGAGCAAGGCCGGGGCTGCCACCGGCGGATGATATTGGAGTGATCTTGAGGCCAGGAGGGAGGTTTGCCATGCGGGAGGAGAGGAGGGGAGCCAGCTGAGTCACCCAGTGTCGGCTGCTGACTCAGGCGCTTCCTACCAGGTAACCTCCGCCGCCGGCGTGTGGGCTGCTGGGACAAGGGACGTGGCACAGGGGACAGACAGGACCGCAGCACTGCCTGGCACACCAGTCCAGCTCTCAGGGTGGGCTAAAGTGAGAGTGTGCGTGGCTGTGCTGCACCGTGTGGTGACCCGTTTCTACCTGGGATCATCCGCGCGCCGGGACACCATCGGTACCGTGGCTGCTGGCCGTGAAAGCCATGAGGAGCTGGTGGCTTTCACCTCCCACTCGGCACCTCTGGGTGCCCACACGCCCAGGGCGGGTAAGATTTGGCACAGTGGAGCTGCTGGAGCCAGGGTTCCGGCAAGCAGGCGTCTGGCGCCCAGGGCAGGAACCCTGCAGCTTCCTCCTGCCGGGCAGCGGGAGCAGCCCCAGCGCTGGGTGGGCGGGCAGTGGGGCTGGGAACCACGCTGGCACGGCTTCATCCAGCGGCTCCACGAGGAAGCTGATTTCCTCTGATGGCCCTGGCGCTGCCGCCTGGCACCGCTGCTCCCTCACTGGTGGCCAGTGCTGCGGTGGCAACTAACCCTCCTCTGCAAGCCCACAAAATCCAGCTCCACATAAATTAACTCAGGCTGCTTAGGTGCTAATTAACGAATTGCTCCCGTGTCCCTCTGCGCGGTAGGGCTCGCATCTGGTCCCTCTGGGAAAAAGCTGCTCTGCGTGGACCTGTGGCTCACCAGGGAATTGGCTGGGTGGCTGGTGGCACAGCCACTCATCTTCACCTCCTCTGTGCCCACACTGCCAGCACGCCCAAGCTCAGCCCCAGGATGGCCCCCAGGATTCCTCCAGAGCTGGGTCTTCCCCCGTCTCGCTGGGAAATGGGAAGGCTCAGACCCTGTGCCCTCCCCGAGGCGACGCCCGCCCAGTGCTCATCAAGGCACTGGCGCAGCGCAACCATCCGTGAGGCTTCATTCAAATTTAACGACTGACATGGGATATAAAAGGGAAGGGGCAGGGAGGAGCGGGCTGAGAGTCGGTGGGCACACAGTGTGTGCTGAGTGTGCCCCAGGCATGCCAGCCCGACAGGGCAGACCTGTGCCCAAACCCCGGCATGGGGCTGTGAGGGGCTGCCCCAAACGCTGCCAGGAGAAGCTGGCAGGAGCCAGGACCATTCATCTCCACATGGCCATGCCAGCACTGCCAGCTACCTGTTCTCCGACCCAGACCATCCGCCCTGCATGCCTTTGGCATGTTCTTGCCGTGTCTGGCTGGACACGTGCCGGCACCTGGCTCCCGCGGGCGGGTCGGGAGCCCTGAGCTCAGCGCGTTGGGCCCGGTAGGTGTGGCTGGTGAATATTTCATGCCCGCGTTCACCGAGCCCTTTCTTGGTTACACTCCTGCCTCCTCCCCGCACTCTCACCATGTTTATTTATTTAATGAATTATTTATCGGCTCCCCCTCTCGCTCGGCTGGGCGCTGCCCCCCCACTCCCCCAGCCCAGCTCCCAGCCCGGCGCGATGATTTATTGAATGCCGGCTCTGCTCTGCGGTTGCGACATTCTGTCACAGGAAGCCGCGGTTAAATATTAACCAAGGCGGGCGAAGCGGGTCCCCTGCCTCGCCAGGCACGTGCTCCAGCCCCTCGGTGCTCATGGATGGCAGGTGGGAGGCTTTCCCCACCGCTTTGACGCCAGAAGCTGCCGGCCCTCAGTGTGACAGGCACAGGGTGGAGGAGACAGAGGGGCATGGAAAGAGCAGGGAACCAGGGCTGCTCCGTGCCCTAGCTCTCCTGGACAGCTCAAGGCCTCACGTCCCCCCAAGAGCGAAGCCACCTGGGTGTGTCCCCCAGCCATCCCACCCTAGACACCACAGCCCGTTGTGGCAAAACCCAGCCAAGCCCCCTCTCTGTGCCGGTCCCAGGAGTAATTCCTGGTGAGTGCTGACACGTGCACACGAGTGCACGCCGTGATGCTCTGGGCTGTGTTCTGCCACCCAGGCGCCTTCGTCCTCACCAGAGCCCTTGGTGCACCCCTCCGTGGCCCCGCACATGGGTGTGCTGTGTTGGGGGGACCCCCGCGGTGAGCACAGCGCTGTGCGGGTGCTGACGGCGGCGTGTGCGTTGCCATGAGCGGGGGGTTTCCATGTGGAGGTGGGTGTTGCCATGGGTTTGCCGAGCCAAGGCGTTTCCATGGTGGCAGCTCCGTGCTGTGGGTCCTCCCAGAGGTGTGCAGCACCCAGGGTGCCACTGCCGCTGCTGCCACTGCACCCCAGCACCTGAGCGCCCCTGCAGCCCCCCCAGCACTCCCCCGCTCCCACCCCCAGGCAGCCAGAGCCCTTTTCCACGTGTTGTNTGGTCCTCCGGGCCCTTCTGCTGGCCCCCTCCCCCTTCCCAGCAGGGCTCCGGTAGGGGCTTGTGTTCCCAGTGCCACCAGTACGGATGGGGAATGGGGACTGGGGCGCAGCCCTACCATGGGCATCACAGGACTGGGTCTCCCAGAGTGCTGAGTGGGACCAGGGGCCCTGCCCATCATCATCTTTGTCCCCTTACACGGAGTGGGGTATCATCCTCATGGCCAAAGGAATGCTGAGAAGAAATGGGGGGTCTCTCCTCCCACACTGAGCTCCTCCCAAAACTCTGGGGAGTGAGGAGACCCCCCGAGACTTAGCACCGGGACACCTACACTGTGGCACCTGCCCAGGCCTGAGAGTCACCAGGCCCGCTGGGGACTTGGGGACATGACATCTGGCACTGCACCACCCCGGCCACGCTCACCACGCTAGCGAGATAGCTCCTGGCAGGAGCAGCTCGGGCCGGCTCAGCAAGCCCAGCCACGGTTTCGGGAACCTCCTGGTTTCATTCACAAGCTCCTCAGACTGCCAAAGCTCCAGGTGATGCGCGACGCCGGCACTGCTGGGGCAGAGGCTGCCGGGCCAGTGCGGTGCTGTGCACGCGCTTGGCGCGGCCCCACGTGGGAGCTGGGGGCGAGCTGCGTGTGCCCGGTGAGCTGTGTGTGCCCGCGCCGGTGCGAGCACGCCCGTGTGTGCACACGTGTGCCGGGGTGCGGATCACCTGGCGCTCGGCTCTGCCGGGCGGTGCTGCACGGCAGTTGCTAAGGGATCCCGCTGAGGACAGGCAGTGGGAGCTGGCGCTCAGCTCAATCCCCGCATGGGCGGCGGGGACCAGCGCCCAGGGGAGCACCCACAGCCCCCATGCCTCCCCCCAGGGACCTCCACCCCACGAACCCTTGGGGTGTGGGAAGAACAAGGGCCTAGCCGTGTGGGTGGGCACTTGGCCAAGTGCTGGCTTGGCTGAGGGAGGTCAGGGCAGGCAGTAGAGCCTGGCACTGTGTCTGTGTTCCTCGGTAGCCAGGCTGTCCTGGTACCCGGGCACACACCAGCCCCCCATTCCTGTGCCTCCAGGGCAGCCAAACCCCTCTGTGAATATGTGTGACCCCCATGGCGCTGGCAGCAGCAGCAGCATGAGGACCCTCCGGGGTCCTGAGCCCCCACCCACACGGCTCCCTCAGCAACACAGACCCCCAGGGGCTGCTGCCCCAAAGCCCAGATCTCCCAGCCGGGGAGACCCCAATAGCGGCGGGTCCTGGCTCTGATGCCCCCCACCTGTGGGTGTCCCAGGGAGATCCCAGTGGCACCTGATCCTGCTGGGACAGGCATGGGTGCACCTACAGGTGGGTCCACCCACAGGGGTCCCAGTGAGACCCCAATGGCAGCAGGACCTTACACAGGTGCCCTCACCCATGGGGGTCCTGGTGAGATTCCGGTGGCACCTGGTCCTCCTGGGACCCGGCCCTGGTGTCTCCACCCGCGGGGACCGCGCAGCCTGAGTCTGGTGCCGGTGCCGAGCCGGTGCCGG
>WAAG01082812.1:229923-250449 GCA_013390105.1 Tichodroma muraria
CCACTCCCCACCGCGACTCCCTTCTCCTGGCACATTGCCTATTTCCCATCACACAGTTTCTACCCCTTCCCCTGCACCACTCTGTCCCCACCTCACCTTACACCCCTGTCACTGCCTCGTGCCCCTCATTCAGGCACGGGGGGCCATCCCCCATTCCAGCCCCCTGCACCCCTCACGTGCTCAGGGTGCCCCAGGCACAGTGACTGCAGCCCCCCCTCCCCCTGCCCCCAGGGCACCTGCCCGCGCTGAGGACACGGGATGAGGGCACCATCTCCAAACCTCAGCAGATCATAACACACCTCAGGAAACAGGTACAGGGGGGCTTGGGGCACCCCCTGCCCCAGGCTGCAGGGTACTGGAGACCCTCAGGGAGGAGGGAACTCTGTTGTGTCACCCACGGGTGGGATTTGGCACATCCCGTGGGATCAAACCGGGCGTTTGCTCCGCAGAAGTACAACGCTGACTACGACCTGTCGGCCACACAGAGCGCGGACACGCTGGCCTTCGTGTCCCTGCTGGAGGAGAAGCTGCTGCCAGTGCTGGTGAGGCTCGGGGGAGCTGCAGGGAAGGGGGGCTCGCTGAGGATGGGCTCTGCTTCCTGGAGCTGTCTGTGCCAATGGGCTCGGGTACGTGCCCAGCTGCCAGCAGAGCCTGAGGGCACTGCCAGCAGCAACATCCCAGGAGTCTGGCATGGCGGGGATGGGGGTTTGGTGGGGGCAGCAGTGGGTTGTGCAGCCCGGCCTGGGGTCTGCCCTTGACCCCAATGCTCGTGCAGCCCCTTATGGTCTCCGGGGTGGCTGTGCTGGGCAGGGGCTCTGGTGTGCCGGCAGTGCTGGCTGCAGCCCCGCCGTGGCCAGGCTGTGCATTGTTCTCCACCACAGATCCACACCTTCTGGGTGGACGCAAAGAACTACGTGGAGCACACGCGGAAGTGGTACGCGGAAACCATCCCCTTCCCCCTCAACTTCTTCCTGCCCAACGCCATGCACAAGCGGCACCTGGAGCGGCTGCAGCTGATGTGGGGGGATGACTACATGGAGGATGAGGAGAAGCTGGAGAAGGAGGTGAGGGATGGCATCTAGGCAGAGCAGGTCCTCAGCAGTGTCCGGGGAATCCATGTGAGGCCGAAATCCAAACTGGGGTCTGGGTTTCCCCCTCCTGCTCCCCTAAGCACTGTGGTGGTACCTGGGCAAGTGACAACTCTGTCCTCCTGCAGCTCTACCGGGAAGCTCGGGAATGCCTGACACTCCTCTCCCAGCGCCTTGGCTCCCAGAAGTTTTTCTTTGGAGACTCGTAGGTGGCCAAAGGGGAAGAGGGGAAGGGGCCTGAGAGCCCCCCATGCCCCAGCAGGGCTGAGGCCCCATAGCCTGCAGGGAAGCTGCAGCCACTGTGCATTGCTTTGGGGGTGGAGCAGGCTTGCAGGGGACAGGGCGCTGTCCCAAGGTGGGGTAGCCACATGCCATCCTCAGGGTTGCTGGGGCTGGTGGTGCCTGGAGGGTCTGGGTGGTTTTGAGTGGGGACGGTGGCCCAGGCACTGCTCTCTGTGCCCCAGGCCGGCCTCCCTTGACGCCTTAGTCTTCAGCCGCCTGGCGCCGCTCATGAAGGCAAAGCTGCCCAACGGGAAACTGCAGCAGCACCTGAAGTCCCTGCAGAACCTGTGCAACTACTGCACCTCTATCCTCAGCCTTTACTTCCCCTGGGACGGAGGTGAGAGCTGTCCCCCACCTCACCCTGCGGGCTTGGGGTGACCTGTTCCCCCAGGTGCGTCCCCAGCTGGCGCTTGGTTTCAGGGTGACCCTTCCCACCCACACCCCTGCTTTGCCCCTCCAGGTGATCCCCTGCCCAGTGCCCCTCGGGCTGCAGGCACAGATGGCAGTGAAGCAGAGGAGGACCCCCACAAACGGCGCAAGCAGCTGCTCTCGGTGCTGGTGGGGCTGGCAGCCATGCTGGGCTACGCCTTCCTGAGCGGCATCGTCTCCATCCAGCGTGGCAGCGTGGGGCCGGCCGGCCGGCAGCCCGTCACCCTGGAGGAGGAGGAAGAGGAGGAGGAGGAGTGAGGACGAGCTGTTTGACTGTTCCTCCCCAGCCCCTGGAACTGACTGTTTTTACTCCGGGAGCCTGGCAGCATCGCTGCCCACGGGTGCTCCGCTCTGTGTCCCACCAGGAACCGCAGCCCTCTCCATGGGAGCGTCCCTGCCACGCCAATAAACCTCCCTCTCTCCACCTGCGCCCTCTCGTACTCCCGGCACTCTCAAGGCCCTTCCCAGTTTCCCCAGCTGCCCAGGCTGGAGTTTTGCAGCAGGCACCAGTGTGTCCTGCCTGTGCCTCTGCCCCTCGCCCCAGCCTTGGGTCTTGCTGAGGCAGAGAGGGGACCTAAAAGCATCTGTGGCGTCTGAGCAGTGTCCCCCATCCCTTCTCCAACAGCTGTGGGGCTGAGCCCCACATCTCCCCTGCATCATTTTGATGTGGCATCCCTCCAGGCAGCACAGACAGCAGTTCTGTGGGGCTGGTACCTCCCCTCCACGCTGCTGCCAGCCCGGCTGCCCCGAGCACGGCAGCACAGCCGGGACACAAAATCAGAGCCAAGGGCAGCTGGGGCTGCTCGTCAGGACACGTCCCCAGCCCAGGAGCACTCCCTGCTGCCAGCGGGACACCCGGAGCCCCGCTCCAGCAGCCGGGATCCCTCCAGTGCTGACATCTGTTTGCATTCCACCACGCCTGCCAGCGCCGAGGAGCTCCTGCAGCTGGCACAGCTGCGAGTGCATCGCGTGGGCTGTGAGCGGGGTCGGGGGTGGCCACCTGGGCTCTCCGTCTGCCCCCGCGGTCCCCTGGGCCACCCGGCGTGGGGCTGGTGCCGGAGTTGGCTGCGCTGCCGTTCCCGCTGGCCGCTGCCGGTTTACGAGTGCACAGATGGAAAGGCGGCGTGGGGCCAGGCCGGCACACAGCCCTCGCTTGTTTGGCCGCCGGCTGCCACCGCCAGCGGCATCCCAGCCCTGCTGCCGCGGTGGCTGAACGTCCCCAGGCTGCGCTCCTGGACACGCGCCCCTCGTGCCCCCCACCCGGGCGCAGTGATCAGGGGCCCCCACACTGGGCTGGAGCAGAGCAATGGTGCTGGGCCAGCTGCAGAGCTTCCCCCATAGTGGCCCAGGTCGAGGGGCCCCACTGGGAGGGGGATGACTCAGTGCAGCCCCCCCCCCCTCCCCTTTCCCCGAGCACGCTCCCCTCTAACGTCACTCAGGAAGTATGTGCCCCATGCTCCCGGTTCCCATTAGCTGGAGGGGCTGATGGCTGCTCCAGCAGGAGAAACCACAGCCGCCTGCTCTGGCCGAGGAGAAGCTGGAGCTGCCGACGCCAGAGCTCTGCTCTAAATCCCAGCTGCGTGTCCTGACTGCAGCTGGGCCCTGGGCCCCGTCAGCTTTGGGCCCTTCCCTGCCTGGGGGATGCTGCAGTGGAAGACAGGAGGGAGATGCCACCCCTTAGGGTGACAGCCCCCTGCATCCCTGCAGCACTGGCCCTGTGGGATGCCCCAGGAACCTGGGCAGAGGAGGGATGGGGCTCAGGTGGTACCATCAGCCTCAAATCTGCCTCCTCTGGCCCCTGGCATAGTCCTGCCCACTGAGCTGGCACCAGGGGGAGGTCAGGGGCTCAGGCAAGTTTGTAGAAAACCTGTTTATTTTACGAAAACTCTAGAAAAGCACAGGCATTGCAGCCCTAAGGTCAAACAGGTCCCCTAGGGCACGGGGGGCTGCAGGGGCTGTGCTGCAGCCCCTGCCCCATTGGAGTCTTCTCTCCAAGCTGCCACCAGCACCGCGTTCCTGGTGCTGGCATCTCACTCCTCTGCTGGCTGTGGCCATGCTAGGCTGGCTGCTTCCAGAGGAACGTCTGGATGGAGTCGCTGGGAGCCACGGCCTCGATGAAGCCAACGCGCGGGTCAGAGATCCCAAAGGACACGTCCATGGGGGAGCTGTGGGGAAAGCGAGAGGGCATGGGGGCTCAGTGAAGTCAGCGGGGCCTTTTACCAGGGATCAGAACTGAGCCACTCACCGGTTCAGGACCACCAGGACGATGGCGCCGTCGGGGCGCAGGAAAGCCGAGTGCTCCAGGTCACACCGGCGGCACTTCTTGGAGACGGCCAGTCCCACACGCTCTGAGCCCTCAGGGATGAACTTGCTGTGGGGACAAGCAGGGTCAGAGTCCAGTACTTAGGATGTGGTACCTGGAGCCAGCGGCAGGAGCCAGCAGCCTGTGGCCCCGACACACCTGAAGTGCCCCAGGTGGTAGAACATGGGCTGCTTGTAGAAGACGTCCTTGCTGCTGTCCACAATGACAGGGCTGTCCACATAGTTCTTGCTCCAGTTAGGGCCTCCCTTCATGTCCAGGGCCAGGTTCCAGTCAGTCCAGCCTGTCACGTAGTTGTTGAGGTTCTGCAGGGCAGGGAAGGTACTGAGCTACAGGCAGGCCCAGGGGCTGGCCAGGGTGGCCAGTGCGTCCACGGCTCCCACCAGGCCCTACCGTCAGGATACTGTGGCTGTACTTGCTCCCACGGTCCCAGCCACCCAGCACCACCCTGGGCTCCCAGAAGTAGGAGCCTGTAGAGGCCTCTGTGGAGAGGAGGAAATAGTCCGGGAAGAGGTGATGAGTGATGGAGAGTGTCAGGTCGATGGGCGCCAGAAAATCCAGGTACCAGTGGATGCCAATGCCGCTGATGTAGCTGGCAGCCACAGGATCTTTGAGAACCTGGCAAGAGAAAAGGGTCACCAGTGCCCAGGGTTGGGAGATCTGCTGTGGGGCCGGGACAGCTGCTCAAGGCCCAGTTGGGACAACCAGTGCCCAGGGTTGGGACATCTGCTGTGGGGCCGGGACTCACCACCTCGGCCCAGTAGGGCAGCATCACCCTCTGGTCATCCAGGATGATGAGCTGGACGTGGCGGTGGGAGCTGTTGGCCAGTGCCGGGCCAAGGTCCTGGGCAATGAAGTCCCGCTGGTGCTCAGGGGAGAAGCCCAGGCACTGGAAGGGGTAGAAGACGATCTCACCAGCCGTGGGCTCGTTCCCTGCCGTCACCGCCCAGAAGGTCAGGTTGTGCTTGGCGTATTCATCCAGGAACCTGGTGTGGGGTTCCACACAGACAGTGAACGACCCCATTACACCTGTGCCAGCCCCAGCTCCCGGTATGGTATCCCCGGCACCCACCACATTCCCGTGGCCCCTCACCGGATAAAATACTTGGCCCAGGCCCGGTGGTACTTGTCCCCGGGGCTGCCCTTCAGTGTTCCCCTCCCTGTCATCGCTCCATTCGTCTTCATCCAGACTGGGGAGGTCCAGGGGCTGGCATACAGTGACAGTGGCCACTTGGCCACTGCCTGGGCTGCTTGGAGGATGGGGATCTAGGGAGAAGTGGGATGGCACAGAGCTCTCCGGGTCTGTCCCGGTGCTGGCAGTGCAGGCAGCAGGAGGAGTCATCTCCCTCCTCAGAGGTGGGAAGGTGCTCTCTTTCCCCATCGCATCCCATCCCATCCCATCCCATCCCGTCCCGTCCCGTCCCGTCCCGTCCCGTCCCATCCCATCCCGTCCCATCCCATCCCGTCCCATCCCGTCCCGNCCCCATCCAGGCAGCAGACCCAGTCCCTCAGACTCTTCCTGCAGGGCTCACCTTCATGTGTGTGTCCTCCTCCGTCAGGTTGAAGTGCCTCAGCTCGAAGTCGCCCTCGGCGTCGGCGTAGGTGTACAGGCGGACGGAGAAGTCAGTGCTGGCCATGGGCACACGCACCAGGTTGTACTCAATGCCTGAGGACAGGGCAGGTGATGATGGGCATCCTCGAGTGGCATTTGGGGGGTCCAGGTCCCCCAGCCCCTCAGAACAAATCTCAGCAGCCAGACCCCAGCTCTACCATGCGACAGCGTTGCCTGCTCCGGGCTCACCTTCCTCGGAGAAGTAGGAGCGGAGCAAGTGGTTCTGGGCATCCTTGGACAGGGACTGGATGTTGATGGCAGCCGCGTCGGTGATGGAGCCACCAAACCCCTTCACCTTCTGGTACCTCTGTGCTGTGTCCAGGGTGAGGTGGAAATCTGGGGGGACACACAGTGTCACCATCCCTGCCGTGTAGGACCGGCTCTCTCACAGCACGTGCAGCCAGGGTGGTACCTGGGCTCTTGGCATTGTGCTGGAAGCTCCCCTCGCTCCGCTCCAGCCGCTTGCCGGCCTTGCTGCTCTCGTACTTGACGTAGGAGCCGGGGGCCGGCAGGACCAGGGGGTCCAGCGTGTCACAGTACGTGGCACTGCAGGCACAGACCAGTGAGCCGTGCCCAAAATCCTTGGCATCACAGGGACGGCCACCTGCAGCAGAGGAAAGACTGGGTGGGCACCGAGGGCTGTGGCAGGAGCCCAGCTCATCCCTTTGACCCACGACAGACTCCAAATCCGCCACCCTCCGAAGCCCAGGGACACGTGCCAGCACGTACCTGTGGCCCGCAGGGCTGTCTGTGCCAGCAGGAGCCAGCCCAGGACACTGGCACAGCCTGGCCCCATGGCACCTCTGCTCCAGCAGCTCAGACGAGGCCGATGAACACACTGGAGCTGGGAGCAGGGGGAGGTGTCAGCACCAAGAGCTCCTCGGCCTGACCCAGCCCCACACAGACAGAGTCACAGGGCAGGGAGAGCCCCAGCATCATCTCCCTGCCCAGGGACTTTGGGGACCACTAGACCCCCCTGCCAGGGCTAAGCCTGTCCTGCTCTCTGCCCACTGCTCCTGCCCAGCACTCACCTTCCCTCCCACCCCTCCAGAGTCTAACAACACCTCTGGCTACGTCCCACATGGGGGTGCAGACCCCAGGTGTGGGCAGCCCCCAGGTGAGCCACCCCACCAGCCCGCTGTTCCCAGCTGCCCACGCTGGCTGTACCCAGCAACTTTGTTCACTCCCATTAACTGCCTCCCACTCCTTCTCCTTCCTCACTTGTTCCACTGCTGTGCCATGCCATGTCATGCCGTGCACCCCATAAATCCCCAGTGACTCCCGAGCCACGGCTAGGAGCAAACAGCTCCACACTCCCAATCCCACATGCATAGCAGCTGGGGCTTGTCCAGCCAGAGTGGTTTGGGGCTCAAGCCCCTGGCATGGAGAGCCCCACTTTCCCCTGTTCCATGTGGGTGTTCACACCCTGTCCTGCCCTTCCCGTGGTGCTGGGTAAGGAGCCTCTCAATGAGAGCACAGGAGGAGCCACCTCCAAGCCTCAGGACCCTGGTGCCAGACTGAGGACACCTGGGGACCTCTGTCAGGGTGGGATGGTGCCATCTTTTTGCTCCCTGAGATCTTGTGGGATGCAGAGTGGGGCCAGGCAGCTGTCCCACCTCCACTGCCTCCCACTCCCTTGCCTGGGAATGATGCCCAGCTTAGCCAGGGCATGGCCTCAGCATGGTCCTGCTGCCCAGGGCTGTCCAATGCCCATCCCTATTCCCATTTCTATCCCCATTCCCACCTGCTGAAGCCGCCTCGGATCCACGGGATTCACCTGCTGCCAAACCACCTCTTGCTGCGTTTCTGTGGCAGCGGTGGCGGGACCTGTGTCCTGGCTGTGCCTGGTGGGAGGTGACGAGTCTGGTGGAGCAGGAAAGGTGAGTTTGGAATGGGACAGCTCATGGGACTCTGTGTTTGAAGAGGAGCTTGGGGATGATTTTGCAACCCGGCTCCAATGAGCTTTCCACACACCACAGCTTTTACAAAGCTCCCCTGAAACCTGTTCCAGTGGCCAGAGGGAAGCTGGGGAGGATGTTTGCCAGCCTCCGTGCATCCATCACCCCCCAGGTGATAGCCAGGCCTGCCGTGTTTCCCTTGGGAAGAGCCCCACGGGAGCAGCCCTATGTCCCCGGGACACCTCGGACAGGGCAGGGCTGGCTGCGCCCACCCAGGGTCCTCGCTTATCCCACCCAGCGGCAGTTCGGCTTTGCCACGACCTGTGTCCCGTTTGTGGCTGCTCCAGGACCTTTCCTGGCACGGGCAGAGGGAGCAGCCGTTCACGGCAGGGCCCCGACCCCTCCTGCTGGCTCCGCGGGCGATGGGCACAGCAGGGGCTGAGGGGGGGTCCCGCGAGGTCCTCTCGCCCCTCCGTGCGGCCGTGCCCCCCACGCCGGAGCCCCACGCCGCAGCGGGCTGGGTGGAGCCGGCTGCAGCAGTTTATCATCTGCAAAACAAGTCTGGGCTCCACACCGTCTAATTTGGGATCCTTCCTAATTACAGGCATCTGCTCCGCAGGAGAAACAGGAGGCGGGCAGAGGCACTGCGGGGGGAGTGGCATCTGCCCCGGGGTCCCCTTGGGGCAGCTGGTGAGGGTGGCCAGGGAGACAAACCCCCACCCAGGGACCACACTACCCCACCCACGGACCACAGCCCCCGACCCAGGGTCACAGCCCCTCGCCGGAGATCGCAGCCCCCCACCCAAGGCCCTGCTCCTCCTGCTGCCACCAGAGAAGGGCTCCCCCAGCGCACGCTGCAGGCAGTGGGGATGCTGGGGGTGGTTCCTCCAGCCTCACCCCACCCCTCGCAGCCATTGCCTGGGATGTTGCATCTCCCCGTTTCCCAGCTGGCTTCTCAACAGGGAGGGAAGGCACCATCCTGCAGCAGCTGCGGTTCCAAACAGGCAGGAGCAGGGAGCCAGCCCAGAGGGGCTGGGCCAAAGCCTCTCCCTGCACACTTGTCCCTGAGCATTGCTGAGCACCGGGATGAAGGCTCCATGTGTGCCGTCCCGACCCAGCAGAGAGGTCCGATGTCCCTTGGGAAGGGGACATTCCCAAGGTGTCAGGAATAGTGTGGCAGCAGGACCAGGGCAGTGACCCTGTGCTGGGCACTGATGAGGTCACACCTTGAGTTCTGGGGGTCAGTTCTGTGCCCCTCATGACAAGAGGGACATTGAGGGGCTGGAGCATGTCCAGAGAAGGGCATGGAGCTGAGAAGGGGTCTTGAGCACCAGGAGAGGCTGAGAGAGCTGGGGGGACTCATCCTGGAGAAAAGAAGGCTCTGGGGGGACCTTCTGGCTCTGCACAACTCCCTGACAGGATGGTGCAGCCAGGTGGGGGTCAGGCTTTGCTCCCAGGGATCAAGGGACCGGACAAGAGGAAATGGCCTCAAGTTGCATCAGGAGAGCTGTGGCATTTCCCAGGAGAGGTTTAGGTTGAATACTAAAGAAAATTTCTTCATGGACAGGACTGTCCACCCCTGGCATCAGCTGCCCGGGACACTGGTGGAGTCGCCATCCTCGGAGGGATTTAACAAATGTGTATGGAGCACTTGGGGACATGATTTAGGGCTGGCCTTGGCAGTGCTGCAGGAACGCTTGGACTTGATGATCTTCGAGGCCTTTTCCAACCTCAAGGATTCCATGATTCTATTCTATAATTCTAAGCACAGGCAGCCCGACCCAGCTGCCATTGAGGTCAGCATTCCCCAGGAACACGGATAAAGGCGCAGGACAGGCTGATGTGCTCCATGAACAGGGCTGGAATGGAGCCCGGTGCCACCTTCACACCACACTCCAATAAACCAGCTGTAAAGCCTCTGGGTTTTTCATTTTCCCCAGCCTCAGCAGTTCCGTGGCTCTCACACAGGGGCATTGGCCAAGGAGAGCTCTGGCTTTCTCATTCCTGTACTTCAAAGATGCTGGTAACATTCCCAAAGGCACAGGGAATACTGTAACTGGTATTTAGGGAAAGCAAACAGGACGGGGAGGTCATTGCGGGCTGCGGCCGGTGTTGGCCACAGCCAGAATAGAGGGGACTCTGTCCAGAGGCCACCCTGGAGAGGTGGCACCAGCCTAATTTGCCCATAAGGTTTGGTGGATGGGGACACTGATATCATTTACTCTGCCTTTCCGACAGCGTCTGACATTTGGATTTTAAAAAAATTCCCCCAAAAAGTAGGCTGGGGAAAACCAACGGCACATATGGAATGAATCAGCGGTGGAGGCTCCAGCTGCAGGGATAAACAAGGAGCCACCCGCAGGCCACGGGGGCCGGAGCCCCCGGGGCACCCCTGGCCCTGCGCCGCCCCGCCGAGGAAAACCGAGCGATTTCCGAGCGCGTAGAGGAAACACTGACGGGAACGGCGCATTCCGGAGGGAGCGCGTCATGGCTTTACTTGGCGCCCGCGACACACGCGAAGGTTTCAAGGGGGCCACGTGTGGAAGTGTGGTCCGGGAGACGGTGCAGAGGGAACTTCCAGGGGGATGGGAAGTGCCGGCAGGGAGGGGAGGCTGGGAAGCAGCAGGTCCGGCCAGACCCCGGTGCCAGGAGCACACGGAGCCCCTCCTGCAGGGGCTGCACTCCCAGCAATGGGTCACCATCTGCGTGCACCCTTGGGGGATGCTGGAAAGGGTGGAGGAAGAGTTGACCCCAGGAGCCCCCCAGAGCCCCCCAGCACTCCCCTGGCTATCACTGCTGGCGCCACAGGTAGGTCTGGATGGAGTGAGCTGGAGCCACAGTCTCAATGAACCCCATGGCAGGGTCCCGGATTCCAAATGGCACATCCCGGCCAAACCTGGGGAGCGAGAGGGGCTGAGCAGATTGGCACAGCCAGGGCTGAGCATCACCCCCATCCCCCCTGCCTGGGCTGACCTGTTGAGGACCACCAGGACAAGGGCACCATCGGGGCGCAGGACAGCCACGTGCTCCAGCTGGCAGAGGAGGCAGCGGCGGCTGCTGTGCAGCCCCACCCGCCGGGAGCCCTCGGGGATGAACTTGCTGTGGGGAGAGGACCAGGAGAGGGGTTCTGCCCCTGGTCTGGGGCTGATGGCAGCACCCGAACCCCCCTGACCCACCTGAAGTGGCCCAGGTGGTAGAACATGGGCTGCTTGTAGAAAACATCCTTGCTGCCATCCACGATGACTGGGCTGTCCACAAAGTTCTTGACCCAGTTGGGGCCTCCCTCCAGATCCAGGACCAGGTTCCAGTCGGTCCAACCAGACACGAAGTGGTTCATGACCTGGGGGGGCAGGGAAGGGGTTGAGCGGGGCTCCCCCCAGCCCCGGGCGGGCAGCGTGGGGGCCGTACCGTCAGGATGCTGTAGCTGTAGTGGTCCCCCCGCTCCCAGCAGCCCAGGGACACGGCGAAGCGGAACATGAAGAAGCCAGTGCAGGCCTCCGTGTAGAGAAGGAAATGGTCAGGGAAGAGCTTGTGGGTGGCCTCCAGGCTGCACCCGGGCGGGACGATGGCATCCAGGTACCAGTGGACTGCCAGGCCAGCCACATAACGGGCAGCTGTGGCATTTCCCAGGACCTAGGGAGCAAAGGAGATGCCTCACACCATGCCTGAAGCCTGTGGGATGGACACATGGACTTCATGTGCTGGTGCGGTCTCCCAGGGTCACCTCTTGTCCCCTCCCATGGGCACCACAGCCCACCCCACCTGCAGCCCCCTCCCTGCAGCACTGCACCCCTTTGAGCAGCTCCCTAGCATGGGTCTGGTGCCCCACCATGGCTTTGGCACCTCTCGGGGTGCAGTGCTAAGAGGGTGGGGCACAGATTTGCCCCTTGGTGGGCCCCTTGCCCCCCACCTGGCTCTGCTGCTGCCTGATCCTCCCACCACATCCCCCTGGGATGTGGCCATGCCATGGCTGGAGGCAAAGGAGGGGCATGCTGCCTGGCTTGAGGCTGGGGCAGGAGCATGTTTTACTTTCTTTCCTCCTAGTTTAAGGCAATTCCCCCAAAAAACCCTTGCAGCACTTTGGGGGGAAACCAAATCAGCCAAAACTCTGCCCAGAAAAGGTGCTGGTGTCCAGCAGCACTGCCAGGATCCAGGAATCCAGGATGTGGGTGCCACCTCCCGTCCTCACTCCCGCCGGGCGCACGCGGAGGTGGCCGCTCTGGAAGGAGCCGGCTCGGGCTCCCACTCCGGCAGACCCGGTTTGCTCCCACTCTCTAGGGCTGGGAGAGGCCACTGGCTCCATTTCCCATAAAGCCTGGGGCTGGGGCGTGAGGCGCAGGGGAAGGAAGGGGCGCTGCTCTTCACCACTTTGGCCCAGTGTGGGAGGTGGATGCGCTGGTCGTCGAGCATGAGGAGCCGTGTGCGGTGGGGGCTGCGGGCCAGCGCGGGGCCCAGGTCCTGGGCGATGAAGTCCCGCTGCTGTGCGGCCGTGAAGGCGATGGTGGGGGCCTGGGGGGGTGTGAAGAGCCCCGCCAGTGGCTCGTTCTGCGCCGTCACTGCCCAGAAGGTCACGTTGTGTTTGGCGTATTCATCCAGGAACCTGGTGCAGAGAAGGGGGGGCAGAATCAGCTGTGCTGCCCCCCCCCACAAACACACACACACTCTCCCCAATCCTCTCGCTGTCCATCCCAGCCTGGTTCCAGAGACAGTACTTGATGAAGTAGTTGGCCCAGGTCTTGTGGTACTTGTCCCCTGCCTTCCCCTTCAGAGTCCCTTTCCCACGGACATCCCCATTACTCCTCATCCAGGCTGGGGCAGTCCAGGGGCTGGCGAACAGAAACAGCGGCCGCTTGCTCATGGCCAAAGCTCGGCGCAGGAGAGGAATCTGCGGGAGGGGGCAGAGGGACGGCGTCAGCTCCTGCTGCAGCTCCCCAAAACCACAGGGCCCAGCATGGGAGGAAGGGGAGAACTCAAGGGACCCCAGCGGGGACTGGTAGCTGGCAAGCACCTTCCCATGGCACAGCGCCCTGGCTCCTCACCCTGCCAGTGCCAGCTGGGATGCGCCAGGACGTGCCCCAGAGGAGGTGCCAGCTCCCCAGGCTGTCCCCATGCACCCTGCCACGGTGTACGGGGCACAGTAGCACCTGGTCCTGGGGGTCCCAGCACACGCAGGAGCTCCAGCGCGAGAGGGGACAAGGTGCTGATGGCAGCAGCTTCAGCCTCCCACCTTCATCTTCACGTCCTCGTCCGCCAGCCTGAAGTGCTTCAGCTCGTAGTCGTCAGGGACGTCATCGTAGCTGTAGGGGCGCACTGAGAAGTCGCTGCAAGCCATGGGGACCCGGATGAGGTTGTACTCAATCCCTGAGGAGCAGGAAAAGCATCAAGCGGCACCGGAGCAGGCATCCAGGTGACGATGTCCCTGCAGCAGGGACAGGCACAGCCACCTCTGTTGACCCCACGATCTTCTCACGCTGCCATGCCCGCACCGCTCACCGCTCTCAGAGAAGTAGGAGTGCAGCAGGTTGTCCTGGGCTGGCTGTGACAGCTTCAGGATGTTCATGGCAGCAGCATCGGAGAGGGACCCGCCGAAGCCCTTCAAACGCTGGTACAGCGTGGAGATGTTGAGCGTCAGCAGCAGCCCTGCGGGAAGAGCCCGGCTCAGTCCGTGCTGCCTGGGGGTCCCGCGGTGGCTCCGCCGCCCACGGTGGCGCTACCTGGGGTGCGCAGGCTGCTCTGGAATCTCCCTTCGCTCCGCTCCAGCCGCTTGCCGGCCTTGCTGCTCTCGTACTTGACGTAGGAGCCGGGGGCCGGCAGGACCAGGGGGTCCAGCGTGTCACAGTACGTGGCGTTGCAGACACAGACCAGCGAGCCACGGCCAAAATCCTTGGGGATGCAGGGTCGGGCACCTGGGAGGCATGGGAGGGTGGGGGTGACTGCCAGCTCAAGGACGTGTCCCTGTCTGCTCTCCTGCCTGCCCCGGGGCGATGCCATTGTCCCCGTGCTCCGCATCCCGGCATCTCCCGGGCACCCAGCTCCGCGCTGCCCCTGGGCTCCTGTCCCTGCCCCAGGGTGCCCAAGCCCCGCTGCCACCCTCGCAACGTCCCCGCGCTCACCTGTCACCTGAGGCACTGGCAGCAGCAGCAGCAGCAGCAGCCAGCCCAGGGTGCCGACAGCCCACATGGCCCTTCCGCGTTCCCCAAGCTCTGGCAGGTCCCAGGGGGCAGCACCTGCGGCGGGGACACGCTCGGTCTGGGCAGGGGGATGGAGGGATCAGCCCCATCGCCACGGCCCCTGCTCCTCCTTCCAGTGCCATGGGGCTCTGCCCTATAATCCATTCCCCCCAAACACCCTCATCTTGCAGGAAGGCTGGGGAGGGTCCACCCCTCTCAGGAGCCCGCACCCCACCCGCCTTCACCCCAGCTGCTCCCGACCTGCGCTGCCACCAGCCCTCCTCCTCCTCAGCAGCTCCAGCCTCCCCACCTCGCCTTTACAGGGAGCTGCTCGGAGACCTCCCTCCGCAGCACACCCTCTCCCACCCCCACAGCTCCTCCTTGCTCTCCTCCCGGCCCGTACCTGCCCCCGAGCGCGGACTGCCGTGCATCTCCTCGCCGTGGGGCTGGGGAGCGCTGGGTCCCCTTCACCCTCCACTGCCACGCCACGGAGGGACAGGGACATGGTGCTGGCAGCTGTGCCTGAGTGAAAGGTCCAACCAGCACAGGGAGGTGTCATAGAGGCAGATCTGAGACCCCACTGCTATCCCTGAAGGAAGAGCTGATTCCTTTATTTTGTCAGGATGAGCCCCTAGGAGCCCAGCAGAGCCAAGGGCAGGCTCATGGCACAGCTACCTGTCCTGCTGGGGACCTCCGACGGCACCCTGGAACACCCACTTATCCCTGCCCACTGCCCTGCTGTCCCCACCGTCCCCAGGAGCCACGGGGCCATGCACGCAGCACAGGAGGGTCCAGGACACCCAGGCAAGGTCAGTGAACGTGGCTGCACAGCTCAGGGCAGCATAAGGGCACAGCAGGGGTGGCCACACGGGAGCTGGGGCTGTTGCTGTTCCCTGCCCAAGCCTTTGGCATCACTCTTCCCAACTCAGCACATGCTGGGGAAGGCAGCAGCGGTGGCAGCAGTGACAGCAAGTGGGCAATACCCCAGCTCCTGGGCAAGCAGGGCTGCACTCTGGCTGTCAACAACAGCAGCTGCACCCTCAAAGGGGACCCTGCTGTCCCAACACCATGCCAGGAGCAAAGCCTAGTGCTCCAGTAGCACTCCTTGCTCCTCCAAGAGTGACCCTCCAGTCCAGCGAGCCAAGGCTGAACTGGGCCAGCTCCCCTGAGCATGCAGCCCCTACCTGGTCCCATCACCCAGGACGTTCCCACTCCTGTGGACATGTACCCATCACTGCAGGGACATCCTCGGCATCTCCACACAGAGGTGACCCAGGGAATGGAGAGTGGCCAGATCCCAGCCACAGCTCCCAGCCACAGCTCCCAGCCACAGCCCCCAGCCACAGCTCTGCTGGCCTGGAACATCAGTCACCAGGCCAAGGTTCCCCTGCACAGGGTTAAACTGCTCCGTTAGCTTTCCATGGGTGGAGCAGCACATCATGACTAATTTTCTCCATTTCTGGCGTATCAGATACAGCTCTGGGGCAATTCAATCCATCAAAGTTCCTCCTACCCCCAGCACTGCCCCGCTATGGGCCCTGCCACAGTTCCACGCCTCTGCTGGGAGCTGAGCCACGCGGCACTCGGGCCAGCTGCCACTGGGGCTGGGGCAGACAGGGCCAGGTAGCCCCTGGTTACATCTCATGGGGCAAACAGGTGCCCCAGGAGGGAGCTCCTGTCCCTATCCCGCTGAGCCATGGATCTCCCACCTCCAAGTGTGATTAAGGTGTGACCAGACTGCTACACCCAGGCTAATGAGCCCCAATTTTTTGGGAGGGATTAATAGCTCCTAAGGCAATCTGCCACCTCCAAGCTCGCTTCCAGCCATCCAGGATGCCCCCGTTCACCCTTTCTCATTCCAAGGTCCAGTTCTTCCTGCCCCCCATCAGCCACAGCCCCCCAGCTGGCTCAGGTCCCACAGCTCCTGGAAGCAAAACACTGCGGAGGCTGCTGGAGCTCATCCTTATCAACAGCAGCTGATAAGAGTGTCCTGCTGAGCAGGAAAAGTGAGACCCAGGGGCCAGGCAACACCTCGCGTGGAGCTGCTGGCACAGCCGATGCCAGGCAGGCCCACCAAGCCCCCAAAGCCACCTTGCAGCCAATCTCCAAATGCAGGGAGCTCCTGGAGGTTGCAGGGGCTTTGTGGTATCGTGTGCCGCCCTTTGCAGTGCACAGGTGAGTTCATTCTGGGATGGGGTCAAGGACATGGGGTCAAAGGAGCCATCAGAGGAGCCAGGGGGTGAATTTTGTCCCTAAGCCAGGACAGTGTGGATGGACACCCAGGGACATGGAGCTGGGCTGAGTCACCTCCCTGAGGGTCATGATTCTGTAAACATCAGTGCCAAAGAGTCTCAGCGTGGCATCACAGCAACTCCTTCCCAGCAGTGGGACCCCGGCCCAGAGCACATGGGGACAGTCCTCAGGGTGATCACTGGCTCCAGGCCAGTTGCTGTGTGACCCCAGCAGCCCCCAGCCACCGTGAGCCCCAAACAAGCCAAGGCTTTGCACAAGAATTAATGAGCAGAGCCAAGCCCAGCGACGTCGGAGGAGTCGCCCCCGCTACGTTTGTCCCAGAGCCAGTCGGTCCTTCAGCACCGAGCCGAGCGCAGGGACGAGGGCACGTGGACCAGAGTGATTCAGCATCCGGCCACCAAGTGTTAGCACCAGGGCAGGTAAGTGAGAAACAGGTGGGGGAGCAGCCCTGCAGTGGAGTGGGATGCTGGGAGCAGGGTGATGGGGATGGGACTGGCTGCAGTTATGATCCTGGAGAAACATTTCCCTCTTGTGGACAAACACAAACAGCCTCGGGGCAGGAGCAGGGTGCTCTCCCCAGGACTCTGGCAGCAACCCCGGAGCTGCAGGGTCCTAGGAGCAGCAGCCCTGTGGCTCCGTGGCGTGCCAGCGTCCCAGGGTGACACTGTCACTCACTGACTGCGCCTGGGCTGTGCTCAGCCCACGCAGCATTGGGGCTGTCAGTCCTGACAGCACCCCCGGGCACGTCCCGCCTGCACGGATCAGCCCAGGGGCCCCACCGCCCTCCTCGCCCTGAAATTATGACCTCCCTGCCCTAATCTCCTGCTCTCACACCCTGACAGCTCCCTGCCTCTTTCCTGGGTGTGCCCACACTCAGCACCCACTCCCGGTCCTGTCCCCACTTGCTCAAGCCACCCCAGATCTGTGGTGGGTGCTGAGCCCCTGGTGCACCCCCACCCTCCTCACCACAGCGGGGACCCCTCAGCTCAGTCCCCATGGGGAACAGCAGGCTCCAGGCAGGGCTGCTGCAGCCTGGCCAGCCTCCCTGTCCCAGAAGACCCCCCAGGAGCAGCTGGCATTGCCCTGACCTCAGCCAGAGCTGGCTGGGACCCCGAGACCCTCTGCTGCAATGCCCCTGGAGCTGGCCCTGCCTCCAGCCCCGGCCTCAGGGGCCTTGGTCTGGGACAGACATGACCCACACAGCCTCTGGCCTGACATCAGTGGCTCCACAATGGCTCCAGAAAAGCACAGAAAGCTGAAGCTTGGCCGCAATCCCTGCTCAGCCGTTCCATCAAGGGGGGACGTCCAAGTGCTTTGTCCTCGCTCCTGATGCGGGTGAATCCTGCATTCAGGGTGAATCCTGAGCCACTTGCTAGGTCCTAAAACCTCTCCCCAAAGGCAGCAGCAGCGCACCCGGGCTCTGCTCAGCCGGAGCCAGGCAGCGCATTCCTGGAACTGGGAACAAACTCATGCCCCGAGTATCTCTCAGCAGGGCAAGCCCCACGGGGAGCTGAGGTGGGCAGAAGGGCAGGTGGCAGCCAGGCAGAGGGGCTGCCCCACGGGTGATCTGCACTGCTCGCCAGACTCCAGCAGGCTCCATGCCTGGGTGGCACCCAGCCACAGTGCCCAGGAGCAGGGGAGGGACTCAGACGTTTCTCTTCCAGCCGCAGACATCAAGGCAGCATCCGTGTTTAATGTCGGAACAGCAGAACACAGCGCTCACAGCCTGTGCGGTCTCCACCCTGAGGGGCACCGGTGCCCCCGGCCCTCCTGCACACGCATGGCGTCCCCGGCCCGGCCCACTCCGGCTCCGCCGCGGCCCCGGGGAGCCNTGGCCGGAGCCACGGCCGCGATGAGGCCGACGGTGTCCGCCAGCCCGAAGCTGATGTCCTGTGGGGACCTGGGGGGCAAGAGCGGGGCGGTCAGACCCGCAGCACCTGCACCGGGCCTAGTGGGATGGGGTCCCACACCAGGCTGGCAGGGCAGGGGGGCCGGGCTGCATCACCCACCGGTTCAGAACCACCACAACCACAGCCCCGTCAGGGCGCAGGAAAGCCGTGTACTCCAGCGCTGTCTTCTTGGATTCTCTGGAGGCGACGAGCCCCACGCGCTGGGAGCCCTCGGGGATGAATTTACTGAGCAAACAAACAAGAAACAACCTCAGGGTGGGAGTCAGACCCCAGGAGAGCTCCTCTCAAGCCAAATTTGCCTTGCTCCTCTCAGGACAAGCTGCTGCAGGGGCCCAGGCAGCTTAGCACATGTTGTGGGCTCCAACCCACCTGAAGTGCCCCATGTGGTAGAACATGGGCTGTTTGTAGAAGATGCCTTCACTGCTGTCCACGATGATGGGGCTGTCCACATAGTTCTTGACCCAGTTGGGGCCCCCCTCCAGATCCAGGGCCAGATTCCAGTCGGTCCAGCCGGCCACAAAGTGGTTCAGATTCTGCAACAGGACAGCTCAGATGCCTGCCCAACACCAGCAACCCTCCCCAGGGCCCAGAATACACAGAGACACAGGGGTCTCACCATCAGGATGCTGTGGCTGTACTGGTTCCCCCGCTCCCAGCAGCCCAGGATCACATCCCGCTCCCAGAAATGGGCCCCAATGCATGCCTCCGT
The DNA here is from genome assembly GCA_013390105.1 of Tichodroma muraria. Taxonomy (NCBI): domain Eukaryota; kingdom Metazoa; phylum Chordata; class Aves; order Passeriformes; family Sittidae; genus Tichodroma; species Tichodroma muraria. The sequence continues at coordinate 248,595 of WAAG01082812.1, forward strand.
GGCCAGGATAAAGTAGTCAGGGAAGAGCTCGTGAGTGGGCAGCACTGTGTCCTGTATGGGACCGATGAAGTCCAGGTACCAGTGGATGCCGATGCCGTGGACGTAGCGAGCTGCCTGCTCATCCTCCAAGACCTGGCAGGGCGAAGAGTCAGTCCCACGGGGCAGAGCCAGAGGCCCAGCCCTCCACAGGACGGAGCACCCAAGCCCCCCGCAGGGGCAGGGGCTCTGCCCCGGGTCGCCACGACGGCACATCCGCCCTGCCACACTCACCACTCTGGCCCAGTGTGGGAGGTGGAGCCGGTTGTCGTCCAGGATGATGAGCTGGACGTGGCGGTGGGAGCTGTTGGCCAGTGCCGGGCCCAGGTCCCGAGCGATGAAGTCCCGCTGCTGCTCGGCTGTGAAGCCCAGGCACTGGAAGGGGTAGTTGTTGATCAGCCCAGCTGTGGGCTCGTTCTCTGCTGTCACTGCCCAGAACGTCACATTGTGCTTGGCATATTCATCCAGGAACCTGGTGTGGGGAGAAGGGGTGAGCCATGAGGAGTCCCCGGTGCCACCACTGAGAGTCCCCCAGGTATCGCCCCGGTCCCCCGGCCCCAGCCGCTCCTCACCGTACAAAGTAGTTGGCCCAGGTCTTGTGGTACCTGTCCCCTGCCTGCCCCTTCAGTGTCCCCTTCCCCACATAGGACTCGCTGGTCTTCAGCCAGGTCGGGGAGGTCCAGGGGCTGGCATATAGTGACAGCGGCCGCTTGCTCATGGCCGAGGCTCGGTGAAGGAGGGGGATCTGCAGGAGGAGGTGGAGGGGCCGACTCAGCTCAGCCCCTGTGACCCTCCACACCACCCCGCTCCCTCCCTCCGCTCGCCTTCAGCTTCGTGTCCTCATCTCGCAGGCTGAAGTGGGTGAGCTCGTAGTCGTAGGGGACATCATCGTAGGTGTAGGCATGGAGGGAGAAGTCGCAGCTGGCCATGGGGAGCCGGATCAGGTTGTACTCCAGTCCTGCCAGGCACGGTGGGACATAAGGTGTCCAAGACGGGCTAGCACCCATAGTCCCTGTCACCATCCCGCCTGTCTCCCTGACATCCCACCTTCCTCAGAGAAGTACGAGCGCAGCAGGTGATCTTGTGCTCTTTCCGGCAGGGATAAGATGTTGATGGCAGCCGCGTCAGTGATGGAACCACCGAAACCCTTCACCCTCTGGAACCGCTGTGACGTGTCCAGGGTGAGGACAACATCTGCAGGGAGGGGAGCCCAGCGTGACAGTGGGTTGCAGCAGGATCCATCCCATCCCTGCTACCCATGGCAGTACCTGGGGCGCAGAGTCTGCGCTGGAATCTCCCCTCGCTCCGCTCCAGCCGCTTGCCGGCCTTGCTGCTCTCGTACTTGACGTAGGAGCCGGGGGCCGGCAGGACCAGGGGGTCCAGCGTGTCACAGTACGTGGCATTGCAGACGCAGACCATGGCATCACGGCCAAAGTACTTGGGGCTGCAGGGCTGGGCGCCTAGGGAGGGTGCAGGGCAGGGTGGTGGGGACAGCCTCAGGGATGCGTCTGTTCACTGTTCCCGTGCTCCACACCCCGGCACCTCCCGAGCACGGAGCTCCACGCTGCCTCCGGACCCTCAGACAACTCCCGGGCATCCCTCACTACGGATTCCCAAGGTATTCCCTCCCCTCCCACTCCGTTTCATCGGGCGTCCCAGGCCGCCCGGAGACCCCCGTCCCCTCCACCTACCGCGTACCCCCGGGTCCCCCTCGCTCACCTGCGGCCCGCTGCACGGCGAGCATCACCAGCAGCAGCCGCCAGCACAGGGCACCGACGGCCCCCATGGCCCCGCCGCTCCCGGTGCGCTCGGAGCAGGC
>WAAG01082812.1:257601-271552 GCA_013390105.1 Tichodroma muraria
GCCGCCGCCGCGCCCTCCGGGATGCCCGGGGCTGCAGCTGGAGGCGGGCGGCGGAGCGCCGGGAGCTGCGGGGACGGTCCCACACGCCGGCGGCTGCTTGGCCGCGCCCGCCCCGGGGCCGCCCCTGTGCGGCACGACGGGAGCTGTAGTCCACCCACACCACCCCCGAGAGCTGCGACACCGGCCCCGGCCCCGCCGCTCCCCCCAGCCCTGGTCGGCGCACGGAGATGGCGAAAGAAGAGAGTGAACCTTCATTTATTCCTTAAATAAACCGGGAGGCGGTCGGAGAACAGCACACGGGGAGCAGCCAAGGAGGCGGGGACCCCCGGAGGAGCCCTCGCCGCAGCGGGACCGGGAGGGCACCGGCCCCCACAGCTGAAGGCACAAAGCCTCTCGCCAGCCCCGGAGCTGCAGGGACAAACGGGGAGCATCCGAGAGGAGGCGTAGTGAAGCAAAATACATGAGACCTGTCCTGGGGAGCCCCAGGGACACCAGGACAGGGGACAGAGGGCAGGTAAGGGGGATGCGGGGCTGTGCACAGGGACTGGCTCAGCCCCCAAGCAGTGTGAAGGCCCTGGCTGAAGGGTGCTGGGGGGAGCAAGGGGTCACAGTCCTTGAAGCAGGTGGGGAGGGGGACTGGAGGAGCTGTTCACCCCTCCCTGGAGGCAAGGGGGAGCCATGTAAACGCCAGGGCTGCTTCTCGGCACCCAGCCTGGCTTTGGGGTCGACGTGGGCTAAAGGCAGGATCCCCACAGGCAGCAACTGCCCGAGCTCTGCCTGTCCCTGCCCTGCTCTCCTCATCATCCCTGGGCCTGGAGAGAGGGAGAGGATGGGGAAAGGGACAGCACAAAAGGACAAGACACCCTGGGGAAAGCACCAGCCATATCCTCATCCCACTGAAGCAAGCCCCAGGAAGAAGAGGGGGATGACATTCTTGGCAGAGCATGGGGGTCCCTGGGCACATAGGGGGCAGGGGACTCTCCACACCCCCAGGGCACATAAGCGACATCACCAGGTGGGGAAACAGGAGAGCACAAGGAAGGCAAGTGACCGTTCCAGTCCCTGGAAGCAGCATTCCAGCCATCTGGAGGAGGCTCCTGCCCCCAGCAGCTGGTGCTGGAAGGGAGGGCAATGGCAGGTTCAGGCCGCAGCACTTTCCACCGTCCCACCCTGCTCCCCCCAGTCTGCTGAGGGGAGGGGACCAGCACAAACCAGAACAGCCTCTGTCCGTGAGGAAAGGGGGTTAAGAGCAGCAGACGATTCAGGCACCAGCACTTCCAAGCTGGGATGAGGCAGCCTCTGACAGCTGATGCAGACGCACGGGGATCCAGTGAAAGTGCAACTCGGATTTCCTCTTCCCCGGGAAGAGCCCGCGTGCGCCAGGGAGGCAGGGCCGGGCACCCGCACGGCTACGGCGCGCGGAAGGCGTTGGTGGCCGCGCCTGCAGCGGCGTTGGCCGCGGCCGTGCGCACGGCCTGGTTGGAGAAGACCCCGGCTGCAAACTCCTCCTGAGCCTTCTGGAAGCTGGCGCCCGTCCGGCGGTACAGAGAGTGGATCTGGAGGGCAGGAGCAGGCTGGGGGTCAGGGCTGGGGCTCCAGGCCCCTCGTAAACAGAGATGGGACGGCCCAAACCTCCCCCAAAGGGAAGGCTCTGGCCGCAGGCTTTGTTCCTAACCCACCTTTTTCAGCATAATGATCCCCAACACAGCCACTGCCGTGAAGGACAAGGACACCAGGATCATCATTACAGCCACGGCTGTGTTAGTCCGAAGTGCTATCAGGCTCAGGATCCAGCCACTGCAAAACAAGAGGCTGTTGCCCTCAGGCTCCCTCTTCCCCACCCACCTCTTGCCTTTCCAGGGTCGACACACCACGCACCTGAATCCCCAGTTGGGGATGCCAATGGCCTGCAGCACATACATCACGTTCTGGGCAAAGAAGACGAAGAAGAAGACAAAGAAGTTGAAGGAACTGTCGCTCCTAGGAGGAAGACATGGGTGAGGTTAGGCCGCAGAAGAAAGCTCTCAAACCTTTCTTAAAGCAGGAGACAAGGGTGGACCAGGGAGTTCGGGGAGGAACCACCACATCCCGCAGAGCCAGAGGCCCCCAGGAGCTGGAGCAGGTGCACAGGGCTCAGGGACACACCTGAAAGCTTTGTACATGGGCCGATACCAGCAGACGAAGGAACAGGGCGTGTAGAGCAGAGCCCAGAGGATGGAGAGGCCAAACCCAGAACCAGACGAGGGGTCCACGCAGAACCAGGCGAGCGAGGACAGGAAGTTCAGGAAGAGAGCAATGGTGCTGGCTGAGGGAGAGGACAGTGCTCAGGAGCCCGAGCCAGGCTCCCCCAACCCCCACAACCACCTGTTCATCCCAATTTCCCCAGAGCAGCAGCACAGCACATTCATTCTTCCACCTCCTCCCAGGGTCTGCCCCAAGGTTCCCCTGGAGGCTCACCCATCCAGAGGTAGTACATGGTCGTAACTGTCTTCTGGAAGTCAGCAGGGATCTCCACGGGGATGTCCTGGTAGAAGCAGGGCTTCACCGGGCAGAAGGACGGCAGCGGGGGCCAGTTGTTGAGCCTCGCTGCGGACAGAAGGGGGTCAGGAGGAGCGAGGAGGGGTCCGAGGGGGTCCCATCCCTCCCCAGCCTCGCAGCCACTCACTCTGGGAACCGCCAAGGGCCGCGTTCTGCAGCTCCCGCTCCCGCCGGTCCAGCTCCTCCGCTTTCCGGTTGAGCTCCTCCTGCCGCTTCAGCAGCTCCGCCGTGGCGGCGGCCGAGGCCTGCGGAGGGGGGGACACAAACCCTGGGCTCCCGCCGGCGCCCGTGTCCCCCCGGCCCGCCCGGCCTGGCGGCGCCTTCCCCCGTACCTGAGAACCATAGGAGCCGTAGTTGCGGGGCTCGGTGGGACTCGCCTTCCGCGGGGGCTGCGCGGCCGCCGGTACCGGGGGCGGCGGCGCTACCGAAGGGGTCTGGAACGGCGGCGGTGGCTGCAGGGGGAGAGGAGAGAGGTGAGGCTGCGCTGGCAGCGGGGAGGGCTCCGGTGCCCGGGAAGAAGCTCCGGTGCACGGGCAGGCCCCGCCGCTCACCGCGTCGCTCTCGAAGGGGTTGTAGCCGTCCAGCACAGCGCCGGGCCGGGCCTGCAGCGCCGCGGGGTCCTGGAAGGGGTTGTCCGGGAGCACCGCGGGGCCGCTGCGTTGGGCCATGGCCAGACCGGGACCGGGAGCGCGCTGGACCCGCGGGACCGGCGCCGCCGCCGCCACCAGGCCCCGCCCCTCCCCCCCGCTGATTGGTCCCGTTGCGCCGTGACGNTATCCACCGCCCATCACCCCCCGGTGTCCCGCTATCCACCGCCCATCACCCCCCGGTGTCCCGCTATCCATCACCCATCACTCCCCGGTTCCCCCACGGTTCCGAGTCCCTGCCCAGCCGGACCTGCCGGGACAGCGGCTCCTCCTGCATGTCCCCCCGAGACCTTCCCTCCGACCCCCGGTCCGAATCCCTGCTCTTACCGGGCGGCCCCGGTGCCCGGAGCCCCCCTCCAGGGGCTACCCAGGGGGGCGCGGTGGCCACTCCAGCAGTTGTCACCGAACGAGGGACTCGCGGCACGACGAGCACTTGGGGAATTTCTCTTGTGTCTCCTGAACCAGTTATTTATAGGAATCGCCAATTCCATCCACTCCAGCTGCCCGTGGACTGCACACTGACCCCCTCCCGAACAGGGATTCCTCAGCATCCCGGGAGCAGGACATGCACCCGTCCCTGCCCTGTCCCCTCCCAGCTCCCAGTGCTCAGCAGAGTGCTAAAAATGCTCTTTAGCCTCTGAACAGAGTGAGAGTGACACATGAATCCCACAGGTGAGCTCCCACTCCAACCCAAACCTGCAGCTGCTCCTCGCCAAGGTAGAAGCTGTCGATTTGGGTTTTGAACACCAGCATGAGTTTGTTATTTTCTTGAAGTCTAAGACAGAGCACAGGTATGACTCAGTCAATTTCATTCTCCTCCAGCCTCAGTGTAGGGCTGGGCACACAGGCAGTGGGACGGGATCTGCCCCTGCTGCCTCAGGAGGCAGGTGAGGGCTCCCAGCCCAAGCTCGGTGAGTTGGGATCACAAGCCCATGGAGATGCCTTCCCGAGACTCCCCACACTCACTCCAGGTGAAAACAGACCTTTCCTTTCCCCTCTGCATGGTGAGAGCCTGCCAGGGCCAGGACAGCCTGGCAGAGCCTGACGTTGCCACAGCAGAGGGTTCAGCAGAGCACCTCTGGTCTGTCACCCATACCCCAGTGACTCTCCCCTTGCCATCAGCTGAGACAGAGCCCCAACAATGCCCAGGGAACAGCCCAAACCAATGCCCAGCCTCCCTGCAGTGCTGGAAAGAGCAAAAAAGACACGGATAGCCCTGCAGGATAGCTGCATGTGGGCTCCTGACAACCCCTTTTCCAAGAGGCACCATCAGCAGCCAGTGCTCACCCCAAAGGCTGAGGTTTCTTCAGGTAAGAGAACAGCTGTTCAAGGGCCCCACCGTCCTTTCTCTGCCTCCCACCCCAACACTGGACTCTGAAGAAAGGGCCAGTCCCTGGTTTTCTGCCCCCACACCAGCATCTAGAGCTGAAGCCCTGAAAGCCAAAAGCAACTCCTACTCAGTGTAGGCTTGGAAGGAATGGTGCAGGTGGATAGAGCTAGACCACAATGTTCCTTTCATCCCTCTCCTTCCCCCCCCCCAGGGCACAGTAGACCAGCCCCAGGATCAGCTGCTGTCAAGCCAAACCCAGACCAGGTGCTTTATTCACTTCATATTTATTTTTCACAAAGACTGTACAAAATTCTTATAAAACTCTGGTGTGGGGATGGGCTATGACATTGATCCAAAAAATAATTCCCATGCAGTCCCACCAGTTCCATAACTTACAAGGAAACATAAGCTACAGAGAGCTGCAAGTCCTGGAGTATTTACACCGAGGAGGGCAGGAACAGGAGACAAAGCAACACGTGACGAGAGGTATTTACAGCACGGACACACAGGCCCCCTCACCTCACGAGAACGGCAGCAGCGACAGCAGGTCAGGCCCGTGGTGCTCCGAGACCGACAGAGAATCTGGGCTATTTACAGTATCTCACATATTAACAGCTTTACAAACGTGTCCAGGAAGTTCATCTCATGTATAAAAAAAAAAGCACCAAGTGTCTGAATAGAAATCACACAGGCCTCCACGGGGGCTAGAATGCGAGGGCTGGCTGGCACCTGTGGCGTCACCGGCTGATGTCCCGGCTCGAGTCCCACATTTTTGTGCTGGGCTCCATGCCTAGCATGTCAAAGAAGGGGTGCTTGAGGGCCTCGGCCAGGGTGACGCGCTTGGACGGCTCGTACTCCAGCATGCTCTCGATGAGGTCGAACAGGCGGTGATGGTCCTCGGCCTCTGAGGTCAGGTATCGCTGCCAAGTGGAGGGGGAAGGTGAGGCTCAAGGAGGCTACACCCTGTCCTGGGAAGTTCCCTGGGCTCACAGGCTAAGCTGGGGGAAGGCTGGTTTGTTCAGACCATCACTCAGCCTGCAGCTGAACTCTGAGCTCCTCTATCCAGACTTTCACATACCCTCCCTTCCCTAGGCACTTCCTGAACTTTCCATGCCCTCCTTGTTTCTCCATTTCAGATTAAACTCAGGCTGCTGCAGCTTCCTATTCCTGGGACAGCCAAGGCTCCCTTCAACCACAATGGTTTGACCCTTCTGCTGGCCCGAGCTTGCCCAGAGGGAGAATCTGAGGAGGGGCAAGCTGCCTTACCCGCAGTGGTTTGCAGTTCTCCCGGACGTAGCGTCCAGCTGAGGTGTTCTCGTCCCAATCCAGGCGGCCATGGTAGAAATATTTCTGTTTCCTGTCAGAGTAACAGGTGGGGGCAAGTTACACCTGAGCACACCACTGCAGCAGCAGCAGCAAGGCGCCAGCCCCAGTGGGACACAGCTGGCTGGCTCAGCAGGCAGTTCCAAAGTGGGATCCCCCAGGGAGAACCACTGCCCATGAAGCAGGAGGGTTGACAAATCTGCAGTGCCCAGCTGGCCTTGCTCACCTTGTCTTCCGGACCATCCGAGAAGGAATTGGCCCCAAGATCCTCTCCATCATGGCCAGGTGCTCCCGGTTGTCATGCGTCTGGGAGAGAGAAATGTAAAGGGAAGGCATGGAATAGATTCCAGCAGTTCTGCCTCCAGCCCTGGGTATTCCCCCACTCAGAACCCCTTCCTGGCCAACACCTCAGGTGTCTCTATAAGACTGCAGTGATGTAGGGACCCCCATCAGCCCCAGGGCCTCTGGGCTGTGCTGGGAAGCTGCCAGCATCCTCTCACCAGATGGGAAGTACCCACACAACACAGTTCTCACCTGGAAAAGGGTGAAACCCACGTAATACTCAAAGATGATGCAGCCAATACTCCACACATCACAGGGCTGGCTCCAGCCAAGCTCTGAAAAACAATGTTGCTTAAATAAATGATCCAGTTACAATCCAACAGTCCAAATCCCTCTATCTTTTAAAAATAAGTAAGAAAAAACACATCCTATTCCAGCCAGGCTCCTGGTGCTCTGCTGGCAATACACTGTCCAGCTGGCAGCAATGCCAAACCACCAGCTGATAATCATGCAATCGTCAAGGTCGGAAAAGACCTTCAAGATCACCAGCTTCAACCTGTGACCAATCCCCACCTTGTCACCCAGTCCAGGACACTGAGTGACACATCGAGCCATTCCTTGGACACCTCCAGGAATGGGGACTCCAGACCTCTCTGGGCAGCTCCTTCCAATGCCTGACCACCCTTTCCAGAAGAAATTCCTCCTGGATGTCAAACCCTGGTACAACTTGAGGCCATTTTTTCTTGTCCTGTCCCTTGCTCCCTGGAAGCAGACTCCAACCCCCCATCAGGAAGTTGTGGAGAGTGAGAGAGTCCCCCCTGAACCTCCTTTTCTCCAGTGGAACAAACCCAGAATAATGACAGGGCTGTAACCACAGCATTCCCAGGAAACAGCACTGCAGAGCTGTTAAATAAAGCACTTCCCATCTCCCAGGGCAAACCCATAAAGCTCCTGAATGATGTGGAAGCCCAACAATCCCCAGCCCAGTGGGGAGCACCCAGTGCCCTCAAGTGGCACACCTGCCCTGGCAGAGACCTGGTGGCACCTACCCAGGATGACTTCAGGGGCCCGGTAGTGCCTGGTGGAGACAATGGTGCTGTGATGCTCATGGTCAAACGTGGCGCTGCCAAAGTCCACCACCCTGATGGCCGTGCTCTTCACGCTCCGCTCGTCCCGCTTCTGCATGGGGGAGAACGGGATCCATCACCTGGGAGCTCCAGCCCCCTCCTTACGTAGCTGAGGGCACCATGGGAGGGGAAAGCTTTGGCAGCCCCACAGCTCAGCCCTGCAGCAAAGCTCCTATAACCAGCCAGCTACACCTGGGGTCACCAAGGCTCATTTAGCACTGCCTGAGCACTGGGAGATGATGCAAAGCCCTGAAGTTTTGTGGACAAGGAGTCCACATCCCTTGGGGGGCTGTGTCTGACTCCTCTGGCAAGGTCAAGGACACCAAGAATCCAAGAGGAGATCCAAGTCGAGGCAGCGTGTTACCTTTTCCAGGTTGTAGGAGAGCTCGTAGTCAGAGTTCACGAAGAGGATGTTCTCCGGCTTGAGGTCAGTGTGGGTGAGTTTATTGTCGTGCAGAACTGAGGGAGCAAAGAGAGTTGGAGTGAGGGGAGAGAAGCAGAGCAAGGTTGCATCCCCCCTAAAAGCCATCATTGGTTCAGTTTGCTCATCCTGGCACCAGTTTAACCCACATTTCAACCTGGGTGAACAGCTAGGCAAAGCCCAGGCCACGATGCTTCAGTAGAAGCACAAAGATTTATTGTATTGATCGCCAGAAGGTGCAGGGGGGTGGATGCTGGAGTGCTCTGAGCTACTGCCAGCCCACAAGCATCAGAAAATGAAGAGGATTCATTCCCAGTGGGGCAGGAACGCTCAGGCTCAGAACCACAGCAAAAACTTGTTGCTCTGGGCCACCAGTTGCAGAAGTGCAACCTACTCAGGTCCCCAGGTCAGCCCAGAGCAAGGGGGAGAGCAGCAGGGAACACTTACACTTCACAGCCTGGCACACCTGGAAGGCCATGTGCCGTACTTGGTGGATGGGGTAAGGCAGGTAGTTGTTATCCTTCAGGAAATCGAAGGTGCTGAGCCCCAGCAGCTCGAAGGAGATGCACATGTGGCCGTGGTAGTCAAACCAGTCAAACATCCTGACACAGAGACTGACAGAAATATTCCAGTTGGGAATAGCTCTGCAGGCACCACTCAGCTGTGTCACCCCTGTGTCAGGCTCCTCCTTTCCCTGCTCAGTCTGTATCCCAAGCCAAGATGCTTCCAAAACTATCTAGGATCACATTCAACCACACAACACCAAGCACCTCTTCCACCCCAGCCCTGAGACCGGCCCTTCCTACTGAACACCAACAACACACTCACTTCATGTTCTCAGGATCCTTCTCGTTGATTTTCTCCAGCACGTTGATTTCCAGTCGAGCAGCCTCTTTGTATTTCTCTACGTTTTTAATGATTTTCAGAGCTACACGTGCACCACCCCTGTGGGAGAAACAGGAAGAAAACACAAGGTGAGCCCTGGAGCAGGAAAGAGGGGCTGTGCCCTGTGAAAGGGACCTTCTGACCAGCCTGCCCACTCTTGCTCAAGCAGGTTATTATTAAGGGGTGTCCAGCAAAGCTGTGTCCTCTCCCTCCCTACAAAACATCCCTGAAGCTTCCCCCAGCACAAGGGCAACACCAAGAGGGTGAGAGCCCAGAGCAGCAGAGGATGTCAGAAACCAAGAGACTGATTTTCACCCCCAGGCTCCCACATTGCCAGCTGCAGTCTCTCCTGTTCCCACATACCTCCGGTGATCCATGCACTGCACCACTCTGCCGAACGTGCCTTCCCCCAGGGTGCTGATAATCTCATCTGGGAGGGAGAGAAGGAGAGGGAAGGAGCTGAGAGAGGGAGCAGGACCTGGCTGCAGTGATACACAGGGCAGAGGAGAATGCATTGCAACACCTAACCTGCACACAGCTGGAGAGACCGGAGCAGCGGAAGGCTGACACCGGCTGCACAAGGCAGCTGCCCTAATTCCCTGGCACTTCAGTAACAATACACAATATAAACGTAGCTTTAACAAAAGGGGAAGGAAAAGGAGAGGGTTTCTCTTTAATAAACAATGAAAATAAAATGAAACAGAAAGATAAGACAGATCTGCGACTGCGATGGGAGCTTAACTAGAGAGCTAAATTATGTTACGATTTGGCTGTACATCTTTCTTGTAGCCAGTCGCCGACGCGATAGATCAGATGCCCCTCGTCGTCGTCCTCCACACTCTTGGCCCTTCTGCTGCTCTGTCGACTCCGCTGCTGGCCCAGGCAGACAGGGAATTCATCATTCACCAATCAGATTTTCAAACCAGCGCAGCAGCCAGCGTCACGCATTGGTTGGTTTGGAAATTCACATGGTTGTTTGAGGAGGGGTTGCAGGAGGAGATTCCCAGCCAATTCATACGGCACAGAGGAATATATAACGATAGGGATATTGCAAGGGAACATGTCAAGATACAACACACTAGCTCAGAAAAGAAAAAAACAGTTTGCTTTTCGTTGTAGCAAAAAAAAAAAAAAAAAAAAAAAAAAAAAAAAAAAAAAAAAAAAAAAAAAAAAAAGGAAAAAAAAAACCAAAAAACACCCCCNAAAATAAGGAAAAAAAGAACCTACAAACAGCCCCAACCCGAACCAGTGTGACAGCAGAGCTGTCAGAGTGAGGGAGCTGAAGGGCATGGAAGGGGCCGGCTGCTCTTGCTCCCACGGGGGCTCAGAGAGGAACAGCATCAGCCTTCGGGTCCTGGGGACTGCCTGAGCACGCCGAGGGCCAGGGGCCACGGGGAGGGGCTCCCGGCAGCCACATGGCCGCTGCAGAGCAAGGGCAGCAGGAGGCAGGTGCTGGGAGGTCCTGCACAAGCCCAGGCTGCCCCCACAGGCACCCCCATCCCACTCCAATAACCGCCCACACAGGTTCCCCCAGCCCCGACACTCAGGGGAAGATGAATTCCAAGATTTCAGAAAAGCAGCTCTAGATACAATGATCCATCCAAAACTGGAAGTTTGCAGTGACTGCCTGGGGAAAGACGGACACTTCTTCCTAGACCCTCCCCCAAAGAAGCTGTTCCTGGAAGGACCAACTTCCAGAAGAGAAGCAGAACCCAACAGGGAACAGGGACAGCCTGGGATGAGGCAGATAAGAGGTTTATGCCAGAGAAGAGAAAATTCCTGCCTTTGGTTCCTCAGCTAAGTATCCCCATACCTGGGAGCAACCGGCCAGCAGACCTGTGACCCAAATCCAGCCCCCAATCCCCTCCCCGGACACAGAGCCAGAACAGACCAGACAACACTGAGAGCTCCACACACAGAGCAGAGAACGTGTCTGGAGTCTAACAGAACTGGAAGGTGAACAGCAGAACGGACAAGAAGAGAAAGCCAGGAATGCGGCTGGGAAGAGCCTGGGATGGTTCTGCCTCCACCTGAACTGAGTGGTCCAAAAGCTCTGCTCCTCCGCAAAGCCCCTCGCATGACACCCCACATCAGCTGGGCCCACCCAGGAGGATCCTGCTCTGGAGCAGGTTCTAACCCTCAGAGCCAGGGGCTTCCTGCTACAGCCCGAAATGGGGACCACAGGAGCAAGTCACCTGTCACAGGCTCTCTGGGACTGGGACCAGCTGAGCGCTGGCTGTTCAAGCCTTGCACAAATCCTGCCTGGCTGGGGCTCCTACACAGCGCTCCACGAGCATCACCAGATGGGAGCAGATGCAGCACCACCCTGGGGACCCGCCAGCCTCGCGGGGCACTCCTGTCCTCCCACCTGAGCGGGCAACACTGAGAGAGGGTCTGAGCCACCCGTGCCCAGCCGGCCACGGCGCACAGGGATGCGGGCAGGCACGCTCTGCACCAAAAGTTCTCTAACACACAGCTCAAGCCGAGTCCGAGAGAGCGTTAGAAAGTGAGTTTTCTACTTACCCAGCTCAGCACCTGGGAGAGAAAGGTTACAGGGCAGGCGCGGCACAGCAGGATACTCACCGATGAGGAGCGGCTAAAGGACCGGCTGCGGCGCCGCCTCCGCCTGTGCTTACGCCGGCTGCTTTTGCAGCTCCGGTAGCTGCCCTCGCGGTCCCGGGAGCGCCGGTACTCGTAGGAATGTCGGTACTCGGGCTCGTAGTAGGCATCGCCCCGCTCACGGCTGTAGTCGTTGCGCCGGTAGCTGTCACAGTAACGCCGGTCGTAGGCCCTCCGGTCTGCAGAGTGGTCGTCGTAGCTGGGCAGGGGGATGTGGAGAGGAATGTTGGAATTGGAATGTGGGGATTGTGGGATTGGAATGGACTTGAAGATCGTCATCACCTCCCACTAGACCAGACCACCTTGTCCAGCCTGGCCTTGAACACTGACAGGGCTGGGGCATCCACATCCAACCTGTGTGCCAGTGTCTCATCACCCTCACAGGGAAGATTTTCTTGCTAATGTCTAGCCTAAATTCTCTCTATTTCAATTTGTACTCATTACTCCTTGTCCCATCACTACAGTTCCTCCTGAAGGGTCGTCTCCAGCTTCCTTGTAGGCCCCTCTAAATACTGGAAGGTGCTGTGAGGTCTTCATACAGCCTTCTCTTCTCCAGGCTGGAAAACTCTCCCAGCCCCAATTCTCTCAGCCTGTCTCCATAGGGAAGATGTTCCAGTCCTCTTAACAACTTCCCAGCCTCCTCTGGACCTGCTCCAACAGTTCCATGTCCTTGTTAGGTTGGGAACACCAAAATGTTGCAGTGCTCCAGGTGTCTCACAAAAGCACAGCAGAAGGGATACACTCAATGCTGGCAGCTCCAGGGGCAGTGGCAGCTGAGGGGTGGGAGCCCAACGCAAGAAGCCATGAACTGCCAACCCTTTGCATAATAAGGGGGACAGGGACCTGTGTCGCAGCCAGGTGAGGGACACTGAGGGACACTTGGAGCTGAGGACTCCAGACCTTCCTCTACTGAGACTGTGAAGGAGTAACAGCTCAACGGGTCCTTTGCTCAGGAACCCTCCTTGAAGGTACCAGCTAGAGCTGTTACTTTGTTATTGCACCAAAATTACCCTATTTTTAAGGACATCTAAGACTCTGCTGTGAGAAACTGTGGCTGAGCCAGTAAGGGAACTGGTCTGACTGGGAGTGAGGGGTGTGTAGGGAGTCAAACAGAGCAACCACTGGGTCACTGAACCACTGCTGTGAAGGGACCTCAGTCCCAGCTCAGGTGGTGGAGTGGTACTGCCAGAGGGGCTCCTGGGTGGTCGGACAGGGAAGTTTCCCTAAGAGGGGAGTGAGGNGACAGGATGGGGAGCAATGGCGATAAACTAAACCACACCACCTTCTACCTCAACACAAGGAAGAAGTCCTTCCCATGGAGGGTGGCAGAGCACTGGAACAGCTACCCAGGGCGAGCATGGGGTCTCCCTCTCTGAAGACATCCCAAACCCACCTGGAAGTGTCCCCGTGCCACCTGCACCGGGTGACCCCAGAGGTCCCTCCCAACCCAACACCTCTGTGATTCTGTGCAAGAGGGCACGCGCGAGCCCCACTCACCTTCGGGATCGGACGTGGTAGCTGTCCTCCCGCCGGTGCCGCCGGTCCCGCTCACTGCTGCTGGACCGGGACCGCGTCCGCCGCCGCTTGTGCTTGCGGCTCCGGTAGCGCTCGTGGTAACTGCCGCGGCTGCTGCGCTCCGACGAGCGGTACCTTCGGGAGTGCGGCATCTGCGGGGACAGCAGGGACCCTGTGAGCCACCCTGGGGATGGCAGGGACCCTGTGAGCCACTCATGGGGATGGCAGGGACCCTGTGAGCCACTCATGGGGATAGGAGGCACCCTGTGAGCCACCCTGGGGATGGCAGGGACCCTGTGAGCCACTCATGGGGGTAGGAGGCACCCTGTGAGCCACTCATGGGGACGGCAGGGACCCTGTGAGCCACTCATGGGGACAGCAGGGACCCTGTCAGCCACTCATGGGGATAGGAGGCACCCTGTGAGCCACCCCGGGGACGGCAGGGACCCTGTCAGCCACTCATGGGGACGGCAGGGACCCTGTCAGCCACTCATGGGGACAGGAGGCACCCTGTGAGCCACCCTGGGGACGGCAGGGACCCTGTGAGCCACCCCGGGGACAGGAGGCACCCTGTGAGCCACCTGCGGGGACAGCAGGGACCCTGTGAGCCACCCTGGGGATGGCAGGGACCCTGTGAGCCACCTGCGGGGACAGCAGGGACCCTGTGAGCCACCCCGGGGACAGGAGGCACCCTGTGAGCCACCCCGGGGATGGCAGGGACCCTGTGAGCCACCCTGGGGATGGCAGGGACCACATTAACAGCTGCAATGGGACAGGAACCGGCGCAGAGCAGGGAGGCCACCAGCAGCGTGTGTGAGCGTGCTGGGGGATCTGAGAGAGAGGGGAGGAATCTCTGAGAGATTCCCAGAGCCCCACAGGACAGGATGAGACCACCCACTTTCCCTGTGGTTCTCTTTCTCAGGTTCATATCCTTTCTTCACACCCATATCTACTGTCCACAGCTCCAGGAACAGCTTTTGCACCTTCTCTAAGCTGCACAGGAAGGAGGGAAGCAGCACCAAGGAGAACTAAGGGAAGGTGAAATGAAGCCCTGGATATCACCAGAGGCCCTGTGCACCAGTAATGGACACCCAGAGAGCAGCTCCTCAAGAGATGCCTCAGTTTTACTGCCAAGCGACACCTACACTTGGACCCAAGGGTGGGGAAGGGCCTGAGAGGGCCACACAAGGAGAAGCTGGGGGTACTTGGTCTGTTCAGCTGGGACTGAGGGGAGATCTCAGGGGGCTGCAGCTTCCTCAGGAGG
>WAAG01082816.1:0-27481 GCA_013390105.1 Tichodroma muraria
TATCCAGATCCGAAGATTTTGACTTTCTATGCACCAAAGCTTTGACAGTTTACCACCATTAATTATCGTAGCATTTAAATCATTAAGTACTATCATAATTAGGATCTTTCACATTATGTATTCTCATATTAACATCACAGAGCATTTAAAACCATTCTACGTCTTCAGTGTTACAGGCTGTAAACTGTTGTGAACTGATCAGGGGTATTAATGCAAAATGTTTGAAACAAACAAAAAAAAGGCAAATGTGGAAATGGTGGTATTCAGTCCAAAGGTTCAGTGTCTTTATTTTTGTGGAACTTTAGTCATGGTAATAACAGTACCTTATGTTTATGCAATTCTGTAAATTGTATGTGTACAGTTACAAATACACTGGAAGGATGGAGAACCTGAATTGGAAGGTAGGTTTGAGCCATTGTCACGCCCTCTTCTCATGGCTTATGCAGTGTTTCCCTATTGATTAGTACTTACCATGAGCTGAAGACAACCAATATTGATTGGGTGTTTTGCGTAACCTTGCCAAAACACAGTACTGTGTATATAGTGACGTAAAACATAGAAAGAGTAATATATATTGTGCACTTCATTTGTGAATGGGAGAAGCCATCTTTAGTAGGTGACTGCCTTTGGAAAATGCAAAATGGATGTATATCTGAATGTTTCATTGTACTGTACAGTATGCATATTGTTTGTGGTTGCATATATCAATTAAGTGTTTTGTTTTATATGAAAAGGACATCTGTTATGTACAGTTCAAATAAATTTTGCATTTGATAGACTGTGACTTTAATATTTAATTATTACACAGGGGGAAAGGACAGCAGAACTCGTAACTTAATGCATCCTCTTCTCCCTATGCCTCCTTTCTTTTCCTCCCTTCTTCCAAAAGGAATCAAATGCTGACATGAAAGACCTTTTTTGACATAAGTGTGTAATCTTTGTTTGATGTAGTTGACATCTACAGGAAATTCAATGTAATGTGAAGCATGTATTCTTCTATACCCTCTTTTTGCTGTCTACAGATTGTTTTTCTGTTGCCTTCCTCTCCTATTAAACTGATTTTATTTTCTTCCTTTTAGTTTTTTTGGTTTTTGTTTTGTTTTGTTTGTTAGTGTTTTTTTTTTTAAAATTGGTGTATTCTCAGTAAAAGTGTGGGCTGAATTATTGGAACAATCTAAAACCTACTTCTGCAGGTCCTATTGCCAGAGAGAAACTTTATGAATATACTAAGGGTGTATATAACCTTATGTGTTTTCGTGATTTAATATTACAACATTTTTCTTCTAAAAGCAGGAGTTACCTTTAGTGTTTCTGCTTAAAAGATGCTTACATATGAGTGAATTTAAACAATAAGCTAATATATGTGCAAAAATGTTTACATCAGAATAAATTTAATTATCACTCCTCTCTATTAAAAGGTCATAACTTTGTTTTTCTATGGTTGTAGCAACTCTAGTCCTGCAGCCATCTGCTTGGAAGTTTTAGTATTGGTTAGAGAAATACAGGCAATTTGGTGGAGTAGCTCTTTCCAAATGTTGTCGTAGGAATCTCCCTTGTCTTCAGATGGTGTATCTGTCTTCTCCAACTATTCATTCTGTTCTTACATAACTAACACTTACATATGAAGTTATATTTTGGTCCACTTTAACTGTTTCCATTTTACTCATCTAAGCATATTTCTGTAAACTGCCTGAATCAGTCATCTGAGTCATGTGGGGTTTTATTCCTGCTTGTGTATCTCTATTAGTTAAAAAAAAAAAAGACAAAACTTCATGCCCAAACCTTTATTATTCCCAAGAATTTGCAAACAGTGGTGTATCCTCTACAGTGAGCTGAAGTTTAGCTGATATTTGGCTTCTGATTTGTGTTTTCTTTACAAAGATAGTAAAGGGATACCCTTTGGATTTTGGCAGATCTGTAGCACAGATTTTTCCAATTTTTAAATCTTTACATTTGCAGAGTCTGGGAGCAGCATTTTTAGAATTCTTTGTATTAGGACCTCATGGAAAATTTATTTAGAATGTTAATTTGGCAGGTCTGCTCATCTGCTTTAACATCTTTAATGTAACAAATGCAGTGAAACACTGAATGTTAAAATGACAAGTAATTTTTTTGTCTAACATTTGCTTCACTGGGTAATGTACATGTCTGTACATGCCTGTGGTTAATAGTAGATCTAAACAGTTGTGTATACACACACTTGTTTTTCAGTGGCATGTCACATTCCTTTCATTGAAACTCAAGTAAATTTAATATCTGAGAGCTTCTTATCTTGTGAAGTTGGTGAAAACCAGAATTGTGTATTTACAAGTACTGTTTCAAATTTTTGACCTTTATCCCTGCCTTGTTACCTCTCCTAATCGCAGTAAAGGTGTGAAGAAGTGAAGAAAACAGCAGTACTTAAAAAGCTCTGCAACAGAGTCTTTGCTCATGGCCCTGGATAATGCTGTGCACTTCTTGAAATTACCACCATCCCCACACATCTGACTTCCATATCTTAAATTAGGACACTCATAGTCTGCTATGACTATGAACCTTCTCCTCCCATTTGCCAGCTGGACGAAGCTGTTCTTGGTTGTCTGGGGAAAGCTGTCTTTTAACTGATGCCCTGAAATTGGCTGCTTTGAGCAGATGATGTGAATACCCACCTCCGTTTTACTCTTGGCTTAAATGGTTCCTGGACAGACAAGGACTTTGAATATAGGCATAGATTTAATATCCAGTTCAAGTGGAAAGGTTTCTGAATGTCACCCCTCTTACTTCCCTCCTGCAAAACTTCTGAACTCCCTTCATATTTGTCTGCTAAATGATTCAAAACAAAGCACCAGACTGTTTACCAGTACAGCTCTTTCTGAAGCCTGGTTTCTGTCAGGAACCAGGGTGGTGTCATATAAAAATAGCATGGTACCGAGAGAAATTGTGGATGCCCCATCCCTGGGAGTGCTCAAGGCCTGTTTGGATGGGGCTTTGATCAGCCTGGTCTGGGGGAAGGTGTCTCTGCCCATGGCAGGGGATTGACTCTGTGTCAACCATTTTGTAAGATATCATGCTCCTTTGGGGGGAGAGTGAATAAAAGGCTGAGGTTGTGAGGACTGCAAACAGACATCAGTGAGAACCTCTGTGACATTCAGTCTCTGCTATAGTATCTTCCTGGTTTGGTGTTAGGACCATACTTCAGGGCTAGGAGTCACACTATACCTGTTTTAGGCAGGTATGAAGTGAACTTTTGTTACGAAGTCTTTCAACCATGTAAATACCCAAACAGTTTCAGCTGTCCTTATTTCTAGAAATGCTCAGAACTGCTTGCTTGCTTTTGATGGATTGATTTAGCTGGAAAGGGGACCAGACACCGTAAACCAAAAGCAGAGGGCTGTTTCTCACAGGCCTGTTCTTGTATTTCAGGTGTTCTGCCACATTATGTAGGGGGTATTGCGAAGGTCTGTAGCCCTGGTCTGAATGTCAGGTGGGCTGTGTTGTTACTGGCTTTACTCTGTAGGCTAAACCTGTAATTTAGGGTATGGTTTTGTCAAAAAGCATTGTAATTCTTTTTTTTCCACTCTAGGACCGAGAAGTCCTATCTATATTGAAGAGATACCTTTTTTTTTTTTTTTTTAAAAGGAATTTAATTTGTGGAAACTTAGTTGAATCTTGATTGTAGTTGTCAGTTGTTTACCTTAATTATTCAACAGGCTTTTAAACATTGGGGTCATTCTTCCAAGACCCTCGGTTTAAGAGTTCCCTGTTGAGAAGTTACGGCAATTTACTCGGCTTTAATATTTGTTTGCTAATCTTTAATTGAGTTTGTCAAACATACTTTCTTGTCCCATTTACCTTACTTCCCTCAATACCCACCCTCTACAAAAATACCCCAAAACCAAATGACACCCCGTTTTGTGTAGCTTGGGGTGTGGGGTATCCATCTTAAAAAACCCCAAAAAAACCCAAACCCAAATTAAAACAAAAAAACAACAACAAAAAAATCCACATATGAAAACCCCCAACAAACTGACTAGAACTTGTGGTTATGTTGTCTCAAGGTAAATTAGGTAGTTGTTTGAGGTCAACTTAAATACAGTCACTTGGCCTTTTTGACTTGGAATAGTGTCTCATAATAAAATTCAGTGTGAAACTTGGATGCTTAGGATTGAGGAATAGCAGATATGGCAAACTGAAGTAACTTGATTCTTCGTGAAATAGGTTCCACCCTATTTCATGAAAATGTAGAGTATGTCTCAAAGGTGTTTAGGATTTTCTGAGCTGTGTGAACTCTCTAGACTGTCCTTTCAGTATTAATTCAGTGGGAAGTGCCTACTGTACTGTAACACAACCCTCTCTTCATGTCCTAAAGCTGTAGCTTTTGCAGAAGGAAATGGTTACACAGAGGGTAGGCATAAAGAACTTGATGAAGGCGCAAGGTGGAATTTAGGGGATATTGCTGAGTGGCAGTGATGACCCTGCTTGAAGTTATTTCCAGATGTGTAATTGCATAAAAAAAACCCTTAAAAATAATCTAAAAAAGAATAGCTGCTGGCATAAATGGTGCAGAAAAGCAGGATTTTGAAATAGCTTCCTTTTGCCTTTAGGACTTGACACCTCATGTCTGATGCTACTGTGCATGTTCTCATTTGATGACCAGAGCCTTTGTGGCAGGATAGATGTGCTGTGTGTTTCTATCTTTGGTACTCAGCAAGTGCTTGGGGGTTTAGGAAAAAAATTCAACAATAAAGAAAAAACCCTCCAAAGCTCACAGAAACTAAACCACGATCAAGGAGAAAGCATGTGTGTTAGGTCTTGCATGATAAGTACAAACCATAAGAGCAGCAAAAGTTTTGACATACAGATAAGAGTTTGTATGACCAAGGGTATTGGAGCAGTGAAGGCAAGAGTGAAATTTGTGTTCCACAGTAGTTGCTGTCCTGTGGCACAGGAAGGTCAGTGCTCACAGCAGCAGTTTCCCATTGTGTGTGTTAGTGTAGCATGAGGTCTCCTTGTGTGCATGATGTTGGTGGACTGCTCTGTGTGTGTCTGCAGTGTTGGGTGCTGTGCTCTGCTGTGCGCTCATCAGGATGTGCCGCTGCAGACATCTGCGTCACGTGCGTGTGCGTATAAGCGGACAGCTGGGACATTTGTTGTCAAGCTGTCTCCTCCACGCTATTTGTGCTTTGCAAGAACCCGTGTTACCCTGCCCAGGCAGACGGTTGGATGCGGCTCTGTACAAAGGGGAAGGTAATGTGCCCTCCGTTTGGGCGGAAGGAGTCACGGGTGAGAAACGTGGCAGCTCTCTCCCCTTGGTCAGTGTCTCCCTTGGCCTGTGCTGGGCTGAGGTGTGCTCCACGTCAGTACAGAGACCCAAAATACAGTGATCTGCGGAAGCTGCTGACAACTAATTCCTGACACAACATTTAATTCGGTTCTGTGTTAGCTGCAAGGCTGATAAAGCAGAGCAGTAAGCAATTACATATACTGAAATAAACATAAGAGAGCTTTTTAAAGCTAGAGATTGACAGCGCAAACAGGGAAGTGTGCTTGAGTTCCCTACAGAATTTGGATGTGTTTGTTTTATAGGTTGTTCCTCCTGGAAAATAAGTGGAAGTGTATTAACCCTTAAAAGATTTCTTCGCTCCGTAAGAAGAACTTACAGCTTTCAAGGACAAGCTTCTTTCTCAAATCTGCTGTTCTCTTTATTCTATATAATTTGACAATCACATACTGATACGTTAGATCTTTACTGTAAGCTTAAGGAAACTTTTATCTTCATTAAAGACATTTGTCATTGTTTGGTAAAATAGTTTAAATAGCTAAACATGTACAGCTAAGATAGGGTCCTTACAAGCTCACTGTTCAGAACTCAAGACTGCAGCTGTTTGGGAAGTTAGTATTTTGTAATGAGTGTGATTTATTCAGCATTTTTATTTATTTGTTTATATTATGTATTTTGCCATGAACCATAAAAGAAAAGCACTGTTAGCACAAATCAGCTGTTCAGCAACTAATTTCTCTGGACAGGCATGTGCTCTGTAGTACCAAGTTATCAGTTCAAACTGTATGAGACTTGAGAAATTCCTGATTAAGGAAAGTTCACTACAGTGAATTGGTGGGCAGGTATACCTTGTTTGTTAAAACTGGTGTCTTAGTTTAAAACTGTAAGAATTTCAGTGCTTTATCTGCAGTGTTTGAATTCTGAACAGATGCTTAGACACCAATTTATTTACAGACCTTCTTAAAAAAAACCAACCTTGTAATTTGTTGCAGCCTAATTAAATAATGTTTATAGAATACATACTTATGGGTGGATGCACATTTGAGTTGTAGCTTTTCTAGTCAGAACTATGTTTTTATAATCTATATGTTTTATCTTGTTGTTATAGTAATGTGTGGAAAAAGTTCTGAAGGTGTTGGAATGTTTTGAGTTTTTATCATCAAACCATGAAATGCTTTTTTAAACATCTATTAAATACAAGGAGTGTGTGTCATTTGGTAGGAATGTATTATAGGACTAAAAGGCTATCTGTAAGAGCATTTGCATGTATATGTGTGCACACACAAAGTGTGGTGCTTACAGTGTTTTGGGGAAAAGGATTTTTACTTCTTTTTCTTTAATTGCTTTTTCTTTAATTGCAAATTGTCATTTGATACCAGTGTTCTTCTCCTTACTGACAGAGCAATGGGTTTAGAGCAGACTTGTATCTTGGATTTGTATCTATGTGAGATCAGAATCTGTCCTTGACACTTAAATCACTGTTACTTAAACACAGCTATGTTTTTCTCAGTCTGCTGTGGGGAATTTGCACAGCTTTTACTGATGGTTGAACAGTGCACTGTTCCTTGAACAGTGTAACATCCTCATCAATGACTTGGGAATTATGTCACCAATGGGATAGGAGTGTCAGACAACCTTTTGTTCTAAGGCTGTGGTTTCAAAAGTAAAAAATGTGTCAGTAACTCATGTGTAGAGGGAAGAGGGAAATGGAGAGTGGTATACCTTGGTCATGGGGGTGTATCATGCCGTGAATGAAAGAATAATTTTAAAATGCCCCAGTGGTATTTGTGAATTGCTCATTTTGTAATTTATTTTTACAACAGGTTCCCGTAAAGAATCAGCTCCTCAAGTCCTGCTTCCAGAAGAAGAAAAAATTATTGTGGAAGAAACTAAAAGTAATGGTCAGACTGTTATAGAAGAGAAGTAAGAAAACGTTTAATGAATGATGAATTAAAGTAGTAAACTTTGCACTCTTCTTCCTCCTCCTCTCTCCCATTATAGTAGGGTGTGTATGGTATGTTAGTAGTTGGAATAGAGCTGTTTGGAGTATGCTGCCAGTCCTCTACATGCAGTTGACCTTCATTTAAATGTCTGATTTCTTTGTATATGCTGGTGCAACCTATTCCACCCATGCCAAGAAGTGATCTGCTTCACTTACTTACAAATAATTTTTCTAAGTGCTGTCAGATTTCAGTATTAAATTGGTGTCATTCTTCTAGTTAGTGTGTGGCATTGTTTTACTTTTTGGTAAAGTGTATGTTGGAAATCAAGCCACAGTTCTGTTGTAGAAAGCTGTAATACAGAAACCAGTAGAGGTCTGTAAGTGCTTGAGAGGTGTTTCTTGTCACAGAAACTGGTAACGAGTCCTTGCCTTACTGAATATAAATCAGGATTAGAGATGGGGGGGATGGGNCTATTTCTGAAAACTGTTGCTACAGATGGTCTTCTTTTTTCATTTTAGAAGCCTTGTTGACACAGTATATGCATTAAAGGATGAAGTACAAGAGTTAAGACAGGTTGGTAACTTGCTACATTTATAGCAATATGGAGAGAGAAAAGATGGAAGGCTTGTTATAAAACTGAATATTGCTTGCTAGTTCACTTTGACAGTCGTGAACTTGAATGTTGGACTAGATTTACTTTTAAAGGTAAAATATCATTTGCCAAAAAGCACCCCGCTGTCATCAGTCTTCTGAGAATAGCATTGAGGATTGTTTCTCTCAAGTGAATTACTAAGCTGTTTTTGGATGATGCAGCTTCTGAAATGTTGGGAGTGTTAAGCAAATTCAGTTGTGCTGTATCACCAGCAAAGTAAGCTTACAGAGACAGAGAAATTGTAGTTGCTCAACAACACTAATAAAGGCCTAAATAGAACCAGATATTTATCATTCTAAAATGATGCAATCTTGAAGTAACCTGAACACCTCTTGTGGATCAGCTTTAAAACTGTTCATTTCCAGAGACAAGAGTCCTTTTCAGTGCCTGTCACATGGCTTTTTTTAAATGAGGGTGTCACAGTAGCTCTGGCTGCTTTTTTGTCACTTATTCTAAATATCCACCATGAATAAATAAAAATATCATCTTATCAGGACATAGCTTGTTTTAACCATGTTAATCATGCTGCATGTAGTCTTTGCTTAATGTATAGGTGAAAAGAACCATTGGATTTTCTTCACTATGCAGGTTTGAATTTGCTTACCAGTCTGATTCTGGAAGATGGATAAAATTTCTTGTGTTAATGTAAAAAGGATTTGTATTAAAATTTCTTCAGATCTGGGGCTACAAATGTGAATTTTTTGCCATCTCTAAGCATGCCTAGTATTTCTGAGGATGTCATGCATATTCCTTGAAATAGGACAGTGGGTGTGTTGCATACTTAAATTCTGCTGTGTTCAGCATAGAAAGAGTGACTATCCCAGGTTAGATCTGAATTTGTCAGTTTTTTAGAAAATGCAGTTCATATAATAAAAGCAGCAATAATAGCCCACTAATACTCCTGTGGCCTTCTGCTTTTGTACAAAGAGTAAATGGGCAGCCTCACTGAGATTCTGCACAGCTCCATGACCCTTAAACAAAAGTCATCTTCTCCTGAGCTTCATGCAACACCTCTCTTTTCTGGTGCCTTTCCAAATAGATGTTCTTCAGAATCTTACATCTTCCAAGCCAAGACATATTAAAGCCTGATTTAATTTTCCTATGTATCAGGAATCTCATCTTAAAAGCATTTATTGGTCCGTTGCTGTGATGCTGCCAACTAGATCAGTGGCAGAAATAATGTCTGAGCTGGCAAGGGCTTTTTGGATAAAGGCTCTCTGGGAGTACATGGTGTCCTGCTTGGTGTAGACACCAGACTGCAAAGTGGGATCCTGCCTTTAGCAGCTTCCATTGGATAGTCATAGCTGTTGCTCCACAGTCAATACACTTGAACTGGTCCTGAATTGGCAGACTTAAAAACCTTAATCTGTTCCTACGTAAAACAATTAACTTTCTGAGTTTCTCAGCAGACTTAAGGAGGGAATGGATTTAATGTGGTGACAGACCGTGGTTCTGTGTATAGACTGGGGAATGAGATGCTGCAGAGCAGTGCCATGGAAAGGGACCTGAGGGTCCTGGTCAGTGGCAAGGTGAACAGGAGCCAGCAGTGCCCTGGCAGCCAGGAGGGCCAGCCCTGTCCTGGGGCCATCAGGCCCAGCATGGCCAGGGGGCAAGGGAGGGGATTGTCCCGCTCTGCTCTGAGCTGGGGCGGCCTCACCTCCAGTGCTGGGGGCAGGTCTGGGTGCCACGATATAAAAAAGGCATTGAACTCCTGGAGAATGTCCAAAGGAGGGCCAAGAAGATGGTGAAGGGCCTTGAGGGGAAGCTGGCTGAGGTCACTTGGTTTGTTCAGCCTGGAGAAGAGGAGGCTGAGGGGACACCCCATTGTGATCTCCAACTTTCTCATGAGGGGAAGAAGAGGTGCAGGTACCAGTCTCCTCTGGTGACCAGTCTAAGGACTTGAGGAAACAGCATGAAGCTGAATCAGGGGAGGTTTAGGTTGGATATTAAGAAAAGGTTCTTCACCCCTCAAGGTGGTTGGGCCCTGGATAGGGCTCCCCAGGGAGCCCAGCACCCCAGGTCACAGCACCGAGCCTGTCTGAATTCAGGAAGCATTTGGACAATGCTCTCAGGCATGTGGTGTGATACTTGGAGTGTCCTGTGCAAGGTCAGGAGATGGACTTAATGATCTTGATGAGTCCCTTCCAACTCAACTCGTATTCTATGATTTTATGATCCTGTCCT
This sequence comes from Tichodroma muraria, assembly GCA_013390105.1. Lineage (NCBI taxonomy): Eukaryota > Metazoa > Chordata > Aves > Passeriformes > Sittidae > Tichodroma > Tichodroma muraria. The sequence goes on from WAAG01082816.1 coordinate 10,040, forward strand.
ATTTCTAAAATGTCTGTAAGTGACAGCTAATGAGAGTCCAGTTGGACCCTTGGATTGAATGCCTGTGTTTGTTAAACACCATTAAACTTGTCTTGGGGCCTTATTTCAATGTTATTTTACCTTCTGGTTGCTTCCCTACTGTTCCCAGCATCGCCTTGACCTGTACAGGATTAAATAGTATAAGCATTCCTGTGGAATGGTCCCTGTCATCCTTATGGTCCTATTGTTCATTTATTTCAATATTGCCTAATGGCACTAAACAGTGAGAACTCACTTGTTAGTATACATGGGGAGAGATGGTGTTCCTTGAAATTCAGACTTCTCTTAGACTGCTGATAGTCATCAGCCAAAAAAAAAAGTTAGTCACAAAACACTTTTCAGAGAACTTAATGGTTTCCACGATACTCCTTTCAACTATTTACATTCCTAATGAAGCAAGTTAATTTGCATTAAGTGTTAAGAAGCTTTTTGGAGATTGAAACCAGTTAAAATCACAGGAGGTTCTTACAGGGCATGTTTAATCTGCTTACTGCTCCATTTCCCTTCTCCATTAGCAACAAATATATTCTGGTCCTCATTGATCAGATCTGAGCAGAAGAATTCAAGATTAGTGGCCATCTGTTACTAGCACTTGCTGTATAAAGGCCCCCCCTAAGTACAAATAGGAAGTAGTTCTGTTTCCATTTGGTAGCTTTTGTTGCATTGTGTGAAATAACTGTGTGTAACTTGTGAAGATTTAATAGAAGCTTTGCTTTTGAACAGCTAATATCAGTTTTACTGGAAAGAGCCTCCAGAGTTTGTAATTGACAGTGTATGTGTAGTCAGACCTATTAAAAGCCCCCAAACCAAACCAATAATATCTCTGTCTCTGTTAAACAGGACAACAAAAAGATGAAGAAATCATTAGAAGAGGAACAAAGAGCTCGCAAGGACTTGGAGAAGCTTGTTAGAAAAGTTTTAAAGAATATGAATGATCCATCTTGGGATGAAACCAACTTATAACCACTTTTTTTTTTCCTTTCTTCTTTCTATTGAAAGACCAGTTGTAAAACTGAGCTGAGAAGCCTTCTGACATTAGTCAGTGTTGCATCAAGAGCACTGTAAAACAGGATTTAACTGGATCTAGTGATTTCTTGCTCTGAACATACAGAAAGAGTCAAGCCATTTACTGAAGCAATCTGTACTTTAAGCATGGAGACCATGGATCCTGAACTCTACTAAACTTAATTTGTTTGCATCCAAATTACCTCATTTTGCAGAAAGTGCAGCACCTGACTAAAAGTCCATGTTTTTCAGTGGCTTTTTAATTAAATATATATATTTCATGTAAATAGCTGTAATTTAGAATGCATATGTGATTGATGTATCAGGGCTGATATGTTGGGGTTTTTTTCTTGTATTATTATAATGGTCACAAGTGTTAGAGATGATGGCAGTACTGTCTTACCTAAGAAAGGTCAGAGTTCTTTGTGGATAATTATGAATTAGTTCCAAATTACCCACTCACCACACATGCAAATTTAAACCCCTATTTTTCCTATTTACCACTATATTTAAATCCTTTACTGTTTTACCTGTTACTTAAAACAGTTTACAGTTCCTTAAGAACAGTATCAAAATACAGGAAATTGTTTATTGACAGTAGAAAAAATTTTTAACAGATCTAATGCCCATAATTTATGTTCACATACACCTCTTCGGCAGACTAATCTTTTGTTCTTTGGCCACCAAAAGACTGATGTACTTGCCTGCTTTTTATGACTGTGATTTTTAGGTGTTTTATGTACTACATTTTCTATTGTTGTGCTTAAACATACAGTTGGCTGATAACAGATCATACAGTTTGTTAAAGGAAAAAAACAATCTAATCCAGAATTTTGTGAATAAATTGTTGCTATTTATATTTTATGGTCACAGCAATTAAATTTTAGCTAACCTTTGTGCATAAGACACATGGGCTAGGCCAGACTTCATTCAGAGCTTTGTTTCTATACCGCTGTATAAGACTGTCTGGAGATCCCATACTGTGGAAGCAGTCATTCCTTTCCCACCCTCTTTTCTTTGCATGTTGCTGATTTCTGTCCTACTAGGATTTAGTGGAAAGAAATGTGGAAGTAAGATTTTTTTTTTTTTTCGGTTTTAATCGTACTGTAATTCATAATTTGCACTGCTGACAGATTTTAAAATACGTTAAGGAACGTTAATTCCCTAGTCTGATAGGTGCAATCACTGCAGTTTCTTGTATTTAAGATAGGAGATGATATATCACTGCAAATGGTGAGCTTCAGATGGAGCACTTACAATACTAATCCCATTAAAGCTCATTGTTTTCATGGATTTCATCAAACTTTGGATTCAACTCCAGACAGTGCAGCTTTCTGAGGGGGTTGTGTTCAGCTGAGTCAGAAGTGCAGGTATAGCACAGACTTGAGTCACACCTTTTGTCATTCTGATTTTCTACTGCTCTTTAACTCCTGCTAAATGTAATGCTCAGACTTAAGCAAATGTTTGTACAAACTTTAGTGAGTTGGAGCCAAGATGATTTGGGTTGTAAGAATTGTCATGAACATTTTGAATTTAATGAAAAATCTACTTTCAAAGCTACCCACTTCTTTCAGTCAAGAACAGCTTTTTTTAAATAGGAAGTTCTGTCAATGATTACACACTCGAGAAACAATTCTCAAGTTGAAGATGGATGCTTCATAACCTGAGTAGACAAATTGTCTCTTTTTGAAAGCTGAATATATTTGTAGGTGCCTTGTGTTCCTGCAATTTAAAAATGTTTTCCTCTAATTCTAAAGGAGGAGAAAATGAAAGACATCTACATTACCAGACTTATATATATTCGCGGAATTTTAAATTTGTTAATTCTTGATACCAAAATCTTTCCTTGATGTTTGTGGTTGCACAAAGTTGTGGACTGACATTACATTTATCTTCTCATTTAGAAAATATCCTTGCTAAAAGCTAAGTGATACTAACCCCTGCAAATGCATACTATCATGGCCAAATTTAGATTTGGGAAAGGCAATATAATTAGAATTTTGCTAACATTTTCACTTTCTGACATCCAGGGTATTTTCAGAGTGATTTTTAATTTTCAATTGGGCTTATATGAAAGGACATTCCAGAGGAAGAAGTATAAAAGGAGAACATTAACCTTAGCAGTATTTAGCGAATTTTAACTCAGGAACAACTTCCATCATAACAATTTGTTTTACATTATATTGTAAAGAGTGGTGTTGCTATGTAAATGTGCTGACTCTTAGTACCTGTGATATAATTTCTGACAGTACCCCTACGTTAACATCTAATGAACATGCCTTAAGCACTGGGATGAAGCAGTTGTTAAGTATGACCAGGACTTAGGGACTGATTTTATTCAAGGTGGATTGGGAGGACTAATTTTTACGCAGACACACACACGCACACACACACACACACAAAAAAAAAAATTCTGGGGAAAATNGAAAACTGACCTAATGTTGTAGGCAGCTTTTGTCTCTAATGCAGAGAGCAGCTTTTGACTTTTGGGAACGAAGAAGTACCTGAACTTGTTTTCATTGACTATTTGTTACAGTGTATATAGATTGTAAATGTCACCATGGACCTTCTGAATTGTTGGAAACTTTATATAAGCATGGATAAATGGGGCACTGTTTATTTAACCTATTAAAGGGTTGTTTGTTTGCTCTCATCATTTAGGGATGAGGAGATGAAGCCATTTCTTATCCTATAGATGTGAAGCACTTTCAGTTCTGAACTGTCCAAAATGTAGCATAACATTTCTCTGTACTTACCTGATGTATGTATGTTTGTCTCACCATGTCATGACATCCTAAAGAGTGAATAACTGACTGCTTTTGTATAAACCTTTTTAATGCGAATCATTTAGGGAATTTAGAGTATCTGTTTACAGTGTCTGTGGAGAACTCTAGCGTAGATGTCACAATAATATCCTGGTATCCACTACTAAAGCATTTATGCTACATTGTAATTAAACCATGAATTTTTTCCCCCTACCCTATGAAGTGTTACATTTCCTCTAATATGTGGGCTATGAGATAAAAAAGGGAAATTGCTTTAATTTTTTTGCCTTTCATATAAATAATCACATCTCTAATTTGGTAGCTGCTATACTATCTTGAAAGAGCTTTTTCATGGTCTTTTATAATTGTAAATTGATACCTGGAAAAAAAAAAAAAAGCAAAGCAAGGGTTGTTTAGAGGGGTGAGAAGAAGGAACTTAAGTGTCTTACACTGAGAAATGTTCACTTTCTTTGGCAACCTGACCTGCTCAGGTCATGTAAGAAATGGAGATCAAAGACAAAAAATAGTGAAAGGAAAGAAAGCAAGAAACAGCATCAATTGAGTAAAAATATGTCTGCATGCATGATTTATCTGAATAGACAGAAATTTGTGATGTGTGTGCCGTATTGACTTTTTGTGGTTGATGCTGCCTGAAGTAGGGTTGAGAGATGATTTTTATGATAGCAGAATCACCAGTATGGCTTTATGCCAGATGGTGGGATGGATTAAGGAAAGTGCAGGGAGCCATTTGTTTGAAAAGATGGTTTCAGTCTTTGGAGAAGGCATTTGAAGGGATTAGTAACATCTTGTGTGTGTGAAATGATATATTTATTCCAGCTTAGTTCATCAAGGAGATATACTTAGAACAGAGGACTTTAATTGTAGCAGTTTATAATTATTCCCAGAAGTCTCACTTTCCAACTTTTCTCTGGATTCATCACTGTAAAGAAGGGTATTTTACACCATTTGAAATGGTCATCTCCATGTCACCTCAATTGTTTTGGGGATTTTTCTTTCAGAATGTTTTTTACTGTGGGTGGATTGACCATTACTGACTGCCAGACCCTCACATAGCCGCTCTCTTACTCCTCTCCTCAGCAGGAGACAGGGGAAGGAAGAGATGGAAAAGCTTGTGCATTGCTACCCTTCCCTTACCCCGCTTCTTAGGCTGAACTTGACTCTTCTATTTCTGTTGCCTCAGTCTTTCCCTCTCCCCCCACCAAGCAGTGCAGGAGTATAGGAATGGGGGTTTTGGTCTGTCTATAACAATTCCCTTCAATGTTGGTCTTCTCCGTGGCTGGCAGTCCTTCAAGGATAGATATGCTCCAAGGTGGGTTCATCCTGGGCTGCAGTTCCTGCCGATGAGCCTGCCCCACTGAGGGCTCACTATGGCCTGCAGATTCCTTCAGTGCATCTGCTGCAGTGTGGGGTCCTCCATGGGCTGTTGGGGAAAACCTGCTTCACTGTGGTGTTCTCCACAGGCTGCAGGGGAGCCTTTTCTAGTACCTGTGGCACTTGTTCCCCTCCTTCTCCACCTGGGTGTTCACAGGACTTTTTGTTGCATTTTTCCCTCACTGCTGCACTCTAAACTGAGTGTTCTTCAAGGCATTACCATTTTGTCTGAGGCATAGCTGTGTCCTGCTTGTTCAAGGGATGTCTCAGTTACATCCTGTTGGACCTGCTACACCTACCAGGCTCAGAAATTGAGGTGCAGGACTTGCTGTTACCCACTTTCAGTGGATACCTTCGCTTGCTGTGATAGGTCATGAGAAGGGAAAAGAAGGAGCATGGAACTCTTGATTGTGGGAATGAGAGGCCTGCAATAGTCGGGGTGGTGTGGGTTAATGTGTGTGTGTGTGTATCTGTAGATACTCCGTAAGTCCCACAGTGCTGATGCTGAAGGGTACCAGAAAAGGGGAGCTCACACTTTGGAGAAATGCTGAGATTAAATTTGAGATGAATTTGCTCTGCAAGACATGCTTCATCATCTGGAAAAGGGGTAGAGGCTTGCCGTACTTTACCTTTTGTGCTCAGCACTTGAGTTTTCTATTTAATACACGGGTCAAGTACTGTCATGCAAGGGGAGCTGAACCTGAATTTGGAACTAAATTAACTTCCTGAGCTCTCCAATAATTTGAGTGGCTGCCTTAAGGCCACTGTCCAGGCCTAAATCTAATTCTCGTGTCCTTAGGAAGAAATGAGAGTTGCAGTTCTGCAAGGTACTATGAATAGTTACAACTGTGGTACCAATTACTTAATGCAGGTCTTCACACTCCAGAATTTGCTCAGGTGCTGCACATTCTCACTGATGTCATTCCCTTTCTCTGTTGAACATGCACAAGCTCTCCTTTACGCATGGCAGAGCTCACTTCTGTGGTATTCTTTTCCCCATCCCCTGTCTTGAATCAGTCTCAGCCCCTGTTTGTGTGGGTGTGCACACCTGCAGGCGTATCTGCTGGCTTTCCAATAACGTGGCAGTGCTAACCAGCCTAGGCAGAGAAGCACATTTTGCTGAATCCGAAACTTAGCACTGTACCAATTAGTAAGAAGAAAATGAACACTGTCCCAGTTGAAACCAGGACAAACCTTTTCCTAATGTCCATTCTGCTGCCATATGTAGGCCTGGTGAGATTCTCCAAACAATTCATGTTTTTCTTAGTGTATTGCTTGCCACCTCTTGTCAGTCAAGCAGCCTATGATAGCTGTGTGTTTGCAGTAGACAGAGATGAACAATACAGAAATAGCATGTTATTGCAATACTTTTCCAGCAGGGGACTGTGTTAGCTTCTGCTCTGTCAGAAACTACTCACTTTCCCTGGATTTGTTAATATTTCTACTTTTGTATGCTTTTATAACGGAATGGAGTTAGCATTTTGTGTATTTTGGAGCAACTTTTCAAGCTCCAGGAAGTACAGTCTATTAAATACCTTTTGTCCTGTAGTACAGAGGTAGACAGTCACAGTTGAAAGTGTTCATGTGGCATTTGACAGAGCTATGCCCATGGGATTTGTGTGGGGTTTTTAGCATTTCCCCACGGCACACGTGACTTATTATAGCATCTGTACATTCAACATCACAAGGGCTCTTTCAGCATAATGCAGTGTGGAGGTAACACAAGTTCAGGTTTATTGTCAGGCAGAACTAAGCAAGGAATTTGTGATCACTAACTCATTTAAATCTCTGGCCTTGCTCTACAACAGGCAGGATTTCAGAGGAACTGAGAAAAATCTGCTGCTACAACATCTAACACATGAAATCTCCATCCTAAGACTGAACTGAGAAAACACTGGGATGATGCAATGCATGCTCCATCCACTGCACTTGATTTCATCACTCCTGGGAATTTATGATAGAGGACTGTTAACAGGGCTGGGAAGGGCAAAGAGCCATGAACTGAGGGATCATGGGAACTTCCCTGTGCTTGAAGATAAGCATTTGAAAATACAGGTTCAAGAAAGTGCCCCTGCCCTACCCTGACCACCAGATTTTCAGCAGGATTTCTGCCACTGCATCCAGACCTGGCTGCATGTTCTTGTCAGGTCCCCACTGAGCCTTCCTTACAAGGCTAAACAGTTCCAGCTCCCTCAGCCACTCCTACTTTCATTTTCCAGACCCTTCCACAGCTCTGTTGCCCTTCTCTGGACACTCTCCAGTGCCTCAATGTCTTGTAGTGCAGGGCCCAGAACTGAACACAGGATTTGAGGTGTGGCCTCACCAGTGCTGAGTACAGGGGGACAATCACTGCTGTGATCCTGCTGGCCACACTATAGCTCATGCAAGCCAGGCTGCCATTGGCCTTCTTGGCCCCCTTGGGCACTGCTGGCTCATGTTCAGCTGCTGCTGACCAGCCCTTCCTGGTCCTTTTCTTCCAGGCAGCTTTCCAGCCTCTCTGCCCTGTAGCGCTGCCTGGGGTCGTTGTGACCCAAGTGCAGGACCTGACACTTGGCCTTGTTGAACCTCATACCCTTGGCCTCGACCCATCAAACCAACCTGTCCAGATCTCTCTGGACAGAAGAGAGAAGGCAGAGCCTTCCTGCCTCCAGCAGATCAATATCCTGCCCAGCCTGGTGTTGTCTGCAAGTGATCATGTCATCCGGATTGCTGAAGATATTAAACACAACTGGCCCCAGTGCTGAGCCCTGGGGAACACCAATTCTGACCATCCAGCAGCTGGATGTAACTCCATTCACCACCATTCTCTGGGCCTGGCCATACAGCCAGTTTTTTACCCCTTGAGCAGTGCACTCATCTGTGCCATGAGCAGCCAGTTTCTCCAGGAAAATGCTGCACGAGACAGTTTCAAAGGCTTTACTAAAGTCCAGGTAAACAACATCCACAGCTGGCATGTTGGACTAGATGATCCACTGGTGGTACTTTTAAATCTTGACCCATCTGTGACTCTGTGAAAAGATGGAAAGTGTCACACTGAGGACTTCCACCACTTTCCCCAGAATGCTCAGGTGAATCCCATTCAGCCCCTTAGACTTTTGTGACTAAGTGGTGTAGCAGATCTCCTTGGATTATGGGAGCTTCATTCTGCTCCCCATCTCCCTCTTCCCATTTAGGGTGCTGATATTTTGGAATCTGTTTAGACGTGACTTTGAAACAATTCAGATGAACTGGGTTCTATTAGGAAGTGAAATAACACTTCAATGCAAGAGATAATGTAACTTTCCAATGTTTTTCAATGTATTTCCCACTAGTAGGGAAGCACTTGATTAAAAGAAAAAGCATATAATTCTCTGGCTATTCTGAACAACTTCCTGCTCATTAAGAGCATCAGATTTTATCAACATCCACCTCCAAATACTTAACAATTAAGAGTTCTGTGTTCTGTAAGTCTCTAGGTAAAAAGCTCAGATACATCTGTGTAAGTTGAGAGGCCCTCATGGCAGGAGGAAAAGTAATTTCTACCTTAATCATTATACTTGTCTGTAAGGCTGGATTCATGTGACAGCCTGATGCGATGTGTGCCAGGAGGATTCTTCTTGGCAGAGACTTCTGTAAGCTAGTTCAGCTGTCCTGTGGAAACAACAGTCATGCTTTGAGCGCACTTCAAAAGCACGGTAGAAGTGGGTTTGCACGCAGGTAAAATAAGCAGCTTTGTGCAAAGGCGCGCTTTGGGGGGGTGACATGACAAAGGAAGCAGAGAGCTGTGACATGGGGCTGACTTGTGGTAAGAAAACCACAGTGAAAATGCCCTTGTCTCTTGATCCTGATAGGGGAAGTACTGACGTGCTCCTTCAGCAAGGCAGCGTGTCCTGTGTACTGTGCACAGTGTGAGGAACACAAGTGTGAAAACTTGAGTGGGAAGTGGCAGACAAATTGTTGCTTGGCATTACTGAAAACCCTGGCTATTGGAAGAGGTTGGAGTTACGGGCTTTCTTTGATGGGGAAGCAGGACTGAAAACACTGTGCAACCCACAGGCATTGTCCCAGATAAGGTGGAAATTTTGGAGGGTTTTTGTCCACAGAACATGAGCTCCTCATTCTGCTCTTCTCTGCTAGTGTTCTCTTCTATATTATGCCTCCCATGTCCATGTGATGACAGCTATGATGCTATGTGGAACACCACGTGACCTCATGGAGCATCAGCCCACATTGTGGGGAAAGAAGGGTAGGATGCAGGTTCTGAGCAGCTGGAAAAGCTTCTACTCCTAAACTTTAACCCTTTGGCTGCACTGAACACTTTGTTATTTCTTGACCACATTAGAATCCCTTGTGTCTTTTTTCTGTTTCATTTCCAACTGAACCCATGGCTTTCCAGGAGCAACTCCTCATAGCTTTGCAAAGTCAGCATACTGCCATGAAGAAGCACTTTTTGCTAGTGTGATTCCTCACAGCTTCCCTTCAACTTCCAGGCTTGGCCTTTCCCTCTAAATCACACATCATCATTGACCATAAACTCGCTGTCTGTGTTCAGGCAAGATCACCACAGGGGGGATCTGGATCTCTGTCTACAGGGAAGCTTTTCCAGTAAGATTAGAAAGCAGAGATGTAGTTTACTCTGTGCATTCATGCATTGTGCAGGCAGTGACTGTGCACGTTGTTATGTATTAAACTACTCAGTGAGCTATTACTTGGTTCCTAGACAAAAACATGCTGCTGTAAGACTTTTCTGCATCTTGCCTTGACTGTGTCTTGTGGCATTTGGTGCTCTGTGATCAACCTTAATAAGGTAGAATCTATTTTTAATCTTGATTTAAGGAGAATAATTTACAGTGATTTTTGGGTCTAATTAGTGTTGGTTTATGGAAAATTAAAGAACTCATTCCCTTTGTCAAACATGGTTGAAGTCTGAACCTCCATCAGGAGGTTCAGAAATCGTTCAGATTTGGAGGGAGTATGGAAAGCAGAGGAGTTGGCCATTTTTGCCAGATTTTTTGGCTTTTGCAGGTACCTTAGGAAAGTGAAATAAAAACTGTGTACAGTCTTGTAATGAATCAAGCAATTTTCAGTCTTGAAACAACTGAAAATAACGTATGGAGCTGGGCTATATCAGACACCTCTATGAGACACTGGAGCAGATTGCCCAGAGAAGCTGTGGATACCCCATCCTGGAGGTATTCAAGGCCAGGTTGGATGGGGCTCTGAGCAACCTGGTCTAGCAGAGAGTGTCCCTCTCTATAGCAAGGGCTTGGAACTAGATGATCCCTAGGATCCCTTCTTACCTAAGCCTCTCTATGATTTTATGGGGCACTGGGATGTGGGTGCCTGCGTGGTAGTGGCTGCTGCCCAGCACAGCTGAAGTCTGCCAGCTGCTGGACGCTGTGCCTGTGGACAGCCACAAGGTTATGTGGGTGTTTGCAGTTTTGCTAGAATCCCCTTTCTAAAGCCAGTAACACTTTGCTTACTTAGTTGCCAAGTTCTGTTTTAAGAACAGCCGCCCAACAATATTGGAATGTCGTTGCTGGACTTCAGTCCCCCTATTCAGAGTGAAGTAATGTCATGGATATTTAAAAGAAAAAAGAATATAAAAAGTTGAGGCATATTGATCGAGGGAAATCCACTGACTTACAGAAACCATCTCAAATTTGAACAAAAGTGACTAGAGCAAAACTAAACTTATAAACCCCACTCTATGAACTTGTCACAGACTTGCACCCTCTTGTCTCTTTGGTGCATTGTCCTCCTGCTCATGGCTCAGGGTCTGTCACTTCCATCAAACTCTTTCTCCCTTTGGTTGCTAGCTCTCGACTGCACAGAGTCCGTGCATTTTGTGCTGGCTGATTTGGTCCTGGACAAATTCTTCTATCCAGCTCAATGCCTCTTCAAGGGCTGTTCTCCAGGCAATCTTGATCACATCTCTTTCTGAACCTGCCTCTTTTTCATGTCTCCATGAAAGCCCCTGGTCTGAACCAAACACAACTGACTGCTTAGATGCTGGCCTGGAGCGGTAATTGCAGGGCATTGTTTGGATGTGTTCTACAGCTGTTCACAGAAAAATATTTTAAATTAATCTGATTAAATGGGTATGAAACCAACATGACTGTTCACGTTAATCTGAGAGGTAAATGAAAAGTTGTGTAAAACAGTAAATGAAAAGTTGTGTAAAACAAAGAATAATACCCCTCCTGTGTGACAGATATATTCTCCAGCCCCTGTTTTGTGAGGTACTGTTTTCTGGAAGTGATACGTGTACAGGTGAAAACTGCAAAAAGGGAATATTTGAGGAACTGAATCCAGACATTTGCTGTAGCTGATACTGTTTGCACGTGAGCATTTGCCTCTCCTCTGCCAAATTTGGGGTATTAAAACATACCTGGAATAAAATGGCTGGCAATCCTATGACTTTCCCTTCCTGCCAGGCTTTGGAAATGACTCAAAGGAAGTTATCCAAGCATTTGGCTTTGAAATAGTGGTAGATGGGACAAGTTGTTACTTCATAAGTTGTGGTATAGAAAGTAAACTGCTTTGGATGAAAATATTTACTTTGGATTTACATGCCTAAAGTGCAAAAAGCAAATGCTGTACTTCCATTATGTGAGGCCCCAGGAGAATACATAACCTGTCTTCAGGGCTAGAAAAACCACACTGGATTAGAGATAATTCTGAAATGTAAACAGTCAATATTATAGCGCTCCACTGCAAAGTGGTACATATTGTAAATGAGTCATGCCACTACTTTAAACTGTGGTAAAGCAGTAAACAGGATCCAGAAGTGCAATGGTGCAGTTCAGTCATGTACTCATCAGAAAAACAAAAAAGAAGAGCTTTTGCAAAACCTGAGTGCTTCTGAAATCTGGTGCAATTGACAAGATTTTGAAACATAATGAACACATGATAAGGTTCACAGAACATTTCAGCAAAGTCTAATTTATCTTTGTTCACTATACGGGACATTGCATCGTGAGGAGATTGTGTGGTTTGGTGTATAGTCCTATATAACGCATTTTCACTGTGGACAGTTTTGTAGAAAAAGAAAAACAGGTCCAGAGAAGCTCATCGTATATATTGTATTATCTTTGGAACGAGCACAATCCTAACAAAAGCCATGATGTAGGGATACAGGCTGGGGAAGTTGGAGCCCCTCTTCTTTCATTTGTATTTATCCCAGTGTCGTGCTATTTGTGTCTGAAGTAGACGATGAAATGTGTGTTTTATTCTGATGCTTGGGAGCACTGAGCCTGGATGAACTCCTTAGAGCTCTTGGATAATGCTCTTGGCTACCTGGGTAGCTGCATCCTCTGAAGCGCAACACACCCTAGGGCCCTGTGAATGCCTGCAGCGAAGAGGTGACTCCAGGCGGGGCTGCTCACCAGCCAGAGCAGGAATTACTTTGTTTCACTACACAAGGATCGGGAGCAGTGGCACATAGGAGTAGTGGTGGGAAGGAAGAAGCCCGTGAAGAAGATGTAAATTAAGGACGGCTCACAGAGTACGAGTAGAACGAAGAAACATCTTGGGAACTCGGTATGAGTCCCCAAAGGACTGAGAACAAAGTGCTGTTAGTAAGGGTTTCTGTGCTTGGCGTGAAGGCAGTATTACTTGGAGGAATCACATCAGTCAGGAGCAGCAAAGCAGCATTATGTGCTGTACTGTACTAATGCCTTCAAATTAGATGCAGAAGGCACTAAGAAACTCCAATGTCCAGGGAGACTCCTTCCCGTACATCATCTTCCTGCAAGTCTGGCAAAATCCCACCTGCTGTGCTACATCGGGGTGTCTTTAGCGCGCTGGGCTGAGGAAACAACGCGCTCTGGTTCTGTCGCTGGGCTTTCCCGCGTGTGTATTTCTACCGCTCCCCGAAAGGAGGGGACAGCCTCCCCCGTGCCGGGGCACTCGCAGCGGGTGGGCTCCGCACCGCGGGGGAGGGGCCCCTCCTGCCGGCAGCGCCGGGCGAGGAGAAGGAGGGATTTCAACAGGACCGTGCCTAAAATCCTCCAGAAAAATCCCTCCTCTCAGGACCTCTGCCTGTTGCCCTGGGATTCCCCTCATTGCTCTCTGCCTGCCTTCCCGTGGTTGAACCCCAGCCGGCAGCCCAGCCCCAGGCAGCGGCTCGCTCACTGTCCCTCGCTGGCACTTGGGAAAGAACCAGGAGGGTAAAAGGGAGAAACTGGTGGGCTGAGATAAAGACCTGTTTGCCTGTTTTAACAGGCAAAACAAAATTCGCACACACCAGCAAAGCAGAACAAAGAATTCATCCACCACTTCCTGTGAGCAGGCAGGTGCTCAGACGTCTCCAGGAAAGCCAGGCTGCACAACCCCTAATGGTGACTTCAGAAGACAAAGACCATCTCTCCGAATGTCCCCCTGCCCCCTCCTCCTTCTTACCCCAGCTTTACACCCTGAATATGACACCACATGGTGTGGGATATCCCTCTGGTCACTTGGGGTCGGCTGTTTTGGCTGTGTCCTCTCCCAACTCCTTGTGCAGCCCCAGCCCTTTTGCTGGTGGGGTGGGGAGAGAGGCAGAAAAGGCCCTAACGATTGTGCAAGCTCGGCAATAGCAGTGTATTAACACTGCTTTCATCACAAATCTAAACGTAGCACCACTGTATTAGGAAGAAAAGAACTAGATTCTGGTCAAACCGAGTAGAGCTTTCAGATACTTCATAGGCTTCTACAGATTGCATCTGGCTGGATCCAGCCTTCTGCATGTTCACTGTCCACTTTCAATGGAAAATTCTTTTGCTGGTCCTCATCAGCTGGCAGATCTGCGGTATTGTGTGGTAGTTTCTACCACCATAGCTCTCATTTTCCCAAAAAAAGACATCCCAATTTTTTTCCTGCAGCTATCATCAAGGGTAGGTGCAGCCCAACAAGTGGTATTGAAAACTATTGGGAAGTTTTATTCCTAGTTGGAACTGGGATTTGGAACCACTATCTAGTGTTAGTAGTGAGGCACAGAAAACCTGAACCCTTATTGAAAAAAGTCCTACCAGACTATGGCTCCTGTTTTGGCTCAAGGATATTTAAGTATCTAAATCCTATTCTTCAGAAAAATTTCCCCACTGGCCAAGAGAAAGACTGAGCAAGCTGGTCAAGCTGGTCTTTTCAGCCTTTTTTTTTTTGTTTGCTTTGTTTTGTTTTGTTTTGTTTTGTTTTCTGACTTAGCTTTCTTGCTTAGGAAAGAAGAAAGACAGGCATTAAACCCATATCAAATATGCTCCACAGTTAGGCTGGGTTCCCAGGTGCTTGCTTTAAAAATAAAAGAGGTGGGCCTTTGCTCACATTTGCTGTAGTTACTACATTTCAGAGCTCATAGGCCTATATTGGGATTAGAAATTTGACTGTAGCAGAGAAGATCAAGCCTGAAGCTGACTACATCATCATCTCCACCTGAGCACTGATGGTAGGATCAGCTAAAGCAGTACAGGCTTTGTTATGGGCTCCCTACATTATTAAAAACATTCAGGCTAGAAGGGATCTTGAGAAGTCTTTAGTCCAGCCTCCTGCTCAGAGCAGGGACAACTCTGAGGTCCAACCTAGTTGCTCAAAACTTTGTCCACTCAGGTCTCAAAAACCCTCAAGGATGAAAAACTCAGCAGAGAACCCAGTGGGCTTGAACTGCTCATGCCACTGAAAGAACTTTACTCAAAACAGCAGGAGCACAGATAGGCTGGGCACATCTGTAAGGCTGCAGTGTAGCTGATGTTGGTCCTAGCTCAAATTACAATGTGGTGCTCTCTTCACTGCTTTGTGTGGAGCATCAGGGTATTTACCCCTATACCACAGCCACGTTGTGTATTGCAGCATAAAATACCCTGAGATGGTGCACTACAATACCTCTGCTTCCATAATATATGTATAATTTTTGAAATGGGACAGAGCTAATTGGAAATGGGCTCTCCCTTTCTTCTCAGTGGTTATGGGGAGACAAGTTTGCAGGTCATGCCTATGGTTCTGGACCGCAGACCTCTCCAAAAGTGCAGCCCCAAAGGGTTTCTGTTGAAACAAAATCCTTTTAAAATTTTGATCTATTAATGTTTGTGTTCCGTTAATATTAGCTCTGCATCTGGGAGGTGTGCCCTGATATGGGTCCAGTGTGTTCTTTCCTGTTGCACGCAGTGTCCTTTGTGAGCCCCTCAATGTGCCAGCACATAGCTTTCCCCCAGTTTCAGCTTTTTACCTAGTTGTAGTGATTTTACAATTCCATTTCCACTTTATATTATAAAAAGACTTTTTGATTAAAATGTTGAGCTACTTGCAAATATATTGAAATTGGTCAGTTACAGAGCTGTACTTTTCTTTATTCTTCTTCTGCAGTACATATTCATTATCTTCCTCCTTTCCTGTCAGAATGGGAGTAAAAAATTCTATTCTATTACACAGACTTGAAATACTAAAACCTCTGATGTGGATAATTTAAACTTATAATACAGCAAAATGTGGAATAATTATATATTACAAATCGAATCTCAACATTTCTATTGTATTCAGTCTGTCTTGTGTTCTGCTGGACTATTCAGACTGGCATCAGCAAGAGTCTTCCACTGAAGTGTATTATGACTTGAAGACTGTGTTGTTATGAATAGTCAATTCTACCTTTATTTTGTTTGCTTCAAACTTTAATTTATTCTACATATGCATTACAGATTTCACTTTCAGTGATTATGAAGATAATACAGCCACTTGCAGTGAAGTTAAATGAAAAGCAAATGTTAAATCCACTGCCTTTTTTTTTTCTCTCTTCTTTTTTTGTTTTCTATTTTGTACTTTTTGAACTCCATGCTTATGAAATACATCACTAAAAAGTTCCAGGAGAGGTGTATGTAACTACAGACTGCTCCTACTGTGGATGAGGATAGTTATTCAAAAACTAGCATTGTTCAGATGTCAGACTTTGCTCTAATTTTGGGGTTAGTGTCTTTTCATGGACCAACTTTGTGGAGCGTGTCTCAAGCAGAAAGAGATGGACCTGTGCCCATGAAGCTTGCCACAGTCTTTCTGTTCTCATTTTGAGTTCTTGATGCCCTTGTGCCCCTGCATCCTCCTCTGATGACTGGCATTGCTTTGTTCATACTAAATGAACCAAGAGAACTTCATCAGCTGTGTGGCTAATGTGGGAGGAGAATTTGCAGGAATAATACCCAGATTCCAATAAAAAATTATTTGAAGTTTCATTATAAAAATGTCCAGGAAGGCTATGTATGCTAATCGTTGAGAAATCAGCCTGTTTGGAGGCAGCTAAGGACTGATCAGTGTTTTAGTTCTGTCCAAAATGTAAGCTGGTTGACTTGTACTTGCATTTCAGAGGGCTGGTTTCAGCTTCCTCTCATAGAGCCACAAGACAAGGAGACATGTTAGAGAAGAGAACAAATTCTTTATGAGTAAAGGGGCAGAAATAAGTTTACTCAGAAAAATTATTGAAGAGGTTTTCAAAAATGTAGAGCAGGCATGTTTTCTCCATGAAGGAGAAAGAAACCTGTGAAAGAGCACCTTCAGAGAGAAGCTGGATAGACAATTTTTCTTTACCTTTTCCTGTATGGGTTATGCACATCTAAGATCTGTATTTATGCAATTCTGTGATTCCTTAAATACTGTGTTGTTAAAAATCTTGTTGAAAATATCTGGTTTCCATATAAGAAGTCTACCTGGACTGACTGAACAGGAGAAAGTTAACTAGATCAGTGAAAGAATTGGACAGAAGACTTCCAGGGATACTGAGCAAGTTCACAGATGATAAAAACTGAAGGGGAACTATTAACTCCCTTGAAGGCAGGGAGGCCCTGCAGAGAGACCTCAACAAATTAGAAGATTGGGCAATCCCCAACTGCATGAAGCTTAACAAGGGAAGGTGCTGGATTGTGCACGTGGGATGGAGCAACCCTGGATGTACAGACTGGGGAATGAGATGCTGCAGAGCAGTGCTGTGGAAGGGTACCTGGGGGTCCCGGTCAGTGGCAAGGTGAACAGGAGCCAGCAGTGCCCTGGCAGCCAGGAGGGCCAGCCCTGTCCTGGGGGCATCAGGCCCAGCATGGCCGGGGGCAAGGGAGGGGATTGTCCCGCTCTGCTCTGAGCTGGGGCGGCCTCACCTCCGGTGCTGGGGGCAGGTCTGGGTGCCACGATATAAAAAAGACACTGAACTCCTGGAGAGTGCCCAAAGGAGGGCCACGAGGAAGGTGAAGGGCTTTGAGGGGAAGCTGGCTGAGAAGTGACTGAGGTCACTTGGTCTGTTTAGCTTGGGGGA